>JBBPME010000039.1:0-94053 GCA_038090155.1 Rossbeevera pachydermis
GCGCGGGGGGGGGAAACGGGGTGGGGGAGGTTTTGGGGGGGGGCGCGGGGGGGGGGGGGGGGGGAGGGCGACGATGGGGAGGTTGGGGAGGCGGACATGATGGGGAAGGCGCAGTGAGTGTTAATCACGTGGGCAAGATATGAGATGTGGCACGTGGCCATGAATGGAGAAATCACGTGTGTGTATCGACTCAATTGACTCCTGGCCCCTATGAGAATTAGATAATCAATACAATGTTGTTCAGACTGGCTTCCCTTTAACGCGGTCTAGAGCTGTTCACAATGTGGCTGGCTCCTTCGTTCCACCATGGCAGACACAGACAGAATGATCATCAGTGAGCTTGCTCTCCTCGCAGACGAACAGACCCACTCGACCTTGTGGGACGACTGGGACGACCCCTGGAACACACCCGTCGACCCCACCCTCTCCCTACTAGGCGGTCTCTTTCCCTGTCAATTCCAGCCAGACCCCCAGCCACCACAGACCGTCCGTCCGTCCGATGTCGTCTCCATGCCTGTGCCAGCCCATCCACCGCCTATCTACGTACCCTCCTCCCTCATTCAGACCCCCTCTCCACCAGAAGACATCGACAGCAGCGACGACTTCTATTCCTCAGATCAAGACTATCTTCCCTCGCCATCTCCCATCACATCCGTCAGCCCCGCCAGCCCAAACATCAACCCCGCCTCCCTCTCCTTCCCTCTCCTTAACTCACGTGACTCATCCCCGTCCTCTACCCGTCCCTCCCGTCGCCCGTCCCGCACTATGAGCAAAGTCCCCGTCCCGATTCCCAACCTCACAAAAAAGTCTCGCGGCCGCAAGGTCCCGACGTCCAGCAACGGCGAGCCCGTGTACGCCGCTAGCAGGGACAAGACAAAAAAGGGCGTGAGGACGTATACCTGCCAAGCAGACGGCTGCGGCAAGTGTTTCGTTCGCGGAGAGCATCTCAAGCGACACATTCGCTCCATTCATACCGACGAAAAACGTACGTCTCGTTTAGCCGTCCACACCCCAGACTCACATATTCTTCGTCTTAAAGCCTGGGTGTGCACCTATCAGAATTGCACTCGCGCATTCAGCAGACGCGATAATCTCAACCAACACCTCCGTATCCATAAGCTCCAGAACGGTGACGACGATTGATCTTTGGGACAATGGACCCTCCTACGTCATCATTATTGTTATCTTATCTTATCTCGCTCATATCTGTATCGCTCATGCACATCTATCTCACTGTAGCTTGTATTTCTTTTTTTTTCATTTGCACATCGACAGGCATACAACATGTACGTGTAGTGCAGGCATGAAATAGAATCCGAAAAATGAATACAAAAATGCTGACGACTCATGCCTCCGTCGTTTTTCTGGTACGCTTCTTGGCGACAGTGTTCTCCCTAAACATCACCATATACATAAACTCCCGCTACCCAAACCGCATATATCTCGATTTCTCACCTGAAACCATTCTTGAATCGCCTTGACACGTTCTTGAGGTACCGCATCCGACCCGTTCCAGTCGTCTTGCGGCGCTTAGCTTTTTGGCCCCACTCGTACGAACGGAGCTTGGCAGAGGGATAGCCACACTGAGCGCAGGCTGTGTGCGATTCAATTGCAGTTTCAGTTCGTATTAAAACAAAAAGGAAACCTAAAGGGCATGCGACGCACTCTTGTGTTGTCTGTGGAATGCCCGGTTGCCGCATCGTCGGCAGAGCGTGTGCGTCTTGGTGTGACGCTTACTATAGGATGAGCATGCGAACGGCAGTGAAAAAGGCAAAGCAAGGTGAGTCGTCGCGCAGTTAACACGGACAGAGCAGGTACGCACCCAAAGGACGAAGTACCTGATCACATCAAGGTCAACCAGAGCGCGGCCACAGGGAGAAGACACGGTCAGCAGGGCAGGCGCACGGCGTCGTCAAAATAATCCCACCTTTTGTCTGTTAGGTAAGAAAGAAGGAAAGCGTGGTCAGTGTCCATCCAATCCCGCAAACGAATAAGAGAAAGCAAGGTTGAAAGGCTCCCGTCATCCGACCTCCCTCACACCCATCCGCCTGTCATCCACCCCTCCTGTCGCTCTCTCGACGCCCGACGGGGTCCCCAGGCGGAAGGAGAGTGAACAGACGACGTGCTGTACTCACCATCTCGTCGTTGTCTTCGTCGCAGTGTACAAGTGTATGTAGGCTTCAATCGACTCCCAGCCTCGACCCGTCCAAGACCGTGGGAACTAAGATCGAAAACCCGCGCAAACTAACCCAAATCAAGGGTGTACCCCTGTTGATATAAGCGGAAAACCCCTATGCCGCCCCCTATCCACATCTCCACCGCCATTTTATCTACAGAACCCAACCGGTCGCCATACTTGGTAGGCGCACAGTCAAAATCCATATCATAGAGTGCATTCACTATGTGACGTGTGTGATCACACCTCTGGCAGGTAGCAACTCCTCTGTTTTCGGCATTTCTGTTTAAGCATCATGCCCTGAAGCTTTAAGTAATATGTTTGAAGTGTGTCTCGCGCTGAAGGCCTCGGAACGCGCGCAAAGGACCACCGAGACAGATGTCTCATACCAATGTCTCATGGAGCTATGATATCACTCCGGATCCACGAGGGACCACGGATCTGAGTTGTACAGGACGAACCGTTCTCCCCCAATGTCCCTGAAAATTAATTCTGAATGACCCCCATCTCAACTTGAACGCTAGAAAGCAGAAATCAAGTTCTGCACCAGGTTTCAAAGTTCAGAAGAACAAGTAGCAGTAGAAGCTGGTGACTCGGACTGGTTGGCGGTAACTGAGGGTTACTCATGCATATAAAACGTTATCAAAAGACGACATGCTCCCTACTCGCCATCTATGGTCCTCTCGCCATCCATAGTCCCGTACGTTTCCGTTCCCTCCTGTTGGCATATCCATATCGGCGCAGCTTCACGATCCATAAGCGCGTCCCGATCCTCCTTAAACACTGTCCGCACGTCATTAGGATGATCCCCATGGAGAACGAATCCACTTACAGAATTTCAACTCTTCTAGCGTACGTCCAGACGTCTCCGGGAACATCACATAGACAGTCAGAACCTGAAAAGCGTTCCACACACAATACCTATGGACCGATGTGACACATTTCGCGAAGGGGATAATGTAACATTTTCTCTTTTTTATCTTATCACTAATCACAAACCTATACATACCTCGTGTTATCATCGTGTCTCTCCATATATAAAGACGAGTCTGTACACTGTAATTCTTTGGTTTTGGAATACTCATTTACTTTCGTCCTCTTTTCGAGTGTCGCGAGTCTGCGTTTGAGTCGTTCCTTAACAAGTAGTTATAGCACCTACAATGAATCAGATGGGATCCATGCGATCGTGATTTGATTTACCAAAAAAGTAGGAAGCGTCGTAGAGGCCACCCACGATGGCTCTCTCGTTGGGATGTGAGAGTTCTGTGCATTTCAGCAGATTAATGAGCGGTTTGAAAACTACTCCAAAAGTACAAACCTCCAATCAAAGCGGCAGCAGCCACAGTGCACAAAATGCTGGAAAATCGATGAACCGCGCAGCGATGAACGTTGTGACTGTTGAAGTGCTGTTGCGTAAAGTGGCTAGACGTTGTGAGACCACTTACAATTCAGAGAAGATCCCTGAAGAGTTCCCCCGATTATTGAGCCTATGGCACCAATCAATATCGGCAACCGCCTTCCGAACTTATCGGTGAAAAATGGGACAAATGGAACAAAAACAATACAACCGAAAGAATACATGGAAGCCATAAGGCCCAATGAAGTGGAGTGGGGATAATTATAGTCTGTCGTCTCAGTCAATTCTCTGTGGCATAAACCATGCACACTCCCTTACATTCGAGCCACGAGGGTACGGCCTGCAGACCGTTTATTATGGTCGAGGCATAACTTTGTTTTGAATTTAGTTCTGCAATCAAAACAACAAGTCAATTAGTACTTGCCCTTCTGTAATCCTGGCCCCAATGCAAGTCGGAAACATCAAGAGATATAAGAGTCGAAGGTTGGGCTTTCTGTACCAGGGAACCCCGTCTTGTTCTGCCAGCCGTGATACGATGGCGTCGTTGCTTTCCAGCGCATGAAAACTGCTTTGTGCCTCCCTCCGCGTGGCCATTCCGAAACCGAGAAGATCCTGAGGTTCATGAATGACTTGAATCTGAACTCTGAGGAACGGGAACGCGACCCACCGTACGATGTACTTGGCCCACGGGGTGGTAGTTGAACCAAAAGGATTGGCGTTAACTTGAACCATGACTTGTGCTCGACGGCATCCGAGTAATTGTCTATCCCGGATCCAAAATCCATCTCGAATGACTCTCTGTAACTCACAGTAACTTCTCAAGTACACAGTGAATATCAACGGGACATATGGCTGAACAATACCTCAGGCTGATACTATGTCTGCATGTTGGCCCTTTGGCGTGTTAGCCTAGTGACACAAATGTCATAAGCTTCTACTGCATTATCACTCGGTCGCCAAATACGCCAGGCTGCGGGTACACCGGAAAGCCGGTCGAATGTGGTACCACGGGGGTGTACCCATGCGGATACACCGGGGCCTCCGGCATCACCTGCAACCCCAGCCCCTCCGTCCCATGCATTCCCATCCTCATCTCCTCCAACAACCCAGCCGCAGATTGCTTCGCCCACATGTCCCACCCCGACCAGTTATCGTCATAGCCATAATCATACCCATGAATATGACCATACGTCCCATACCGCTTCCCTACTTCCACAGGCCTAGCGTTATACCATGACGGGTCCGCACCTTTCCTTACCTTCGTTCGTAGCCGACTGCGCGGATTTGCCTCCGGTATGTACTCGTCCGCGATCTGGGAGTCAGACACCCACGGTAGGCCATCCAGCTTCGTTGCGAAACGTCGCACGCGCGCCATCACTGTAGATGACAGGGATCCCGAACTCGGTGAGATGGGGTGTGGTTGAGGCATCGGAATGGACGCGGCGATGGGCACAGGCATGTCAAACGTAACCGCCATTGGAGCACCCTCGCCTAAAATGTTCTCGTTCTCCCCGGGACCAGACGAGGGCTGCGAAACTACGGGCGGGGCCAAAGGCATGAGTGCAGGTGCGGGAACCGGGGTGGGCATTTGCCCGGGGATATTGTCCCCTGTGCGTGTCGCAATCGCAGGGTGCCGCGGGACGCCCTCTGAAGGTGACTTCTGCCTTGCAGACCACGCCAGATTCGGTACCTGCATCGACGAAGGCGAGGGAGACGGCATGGGAGACGGAGACTGAGATTCCGTAGGCGACACAATCGTGACCGTGACCGGGGGTAGGTCCACGTCGACTCTGGGTGATGGCGTCCTTGACCTGCGTAGCGACCCGGAGATCAGGCGTGGGGTGCGTGTGTAAGAGCGGGCACGGGAATGAGTGGACCGCGCGTGCGGCGAGTGATGCTCCTCTGATGTCTCTGGTGGGGTTGGCGTCGCAGACGGTGGGTCGACATACTGGGTCGCCTCGCTCGGCGGCTGGCCTGGGAGTGCTCCAACTGGATCCGGCATCTCCTCCATTGGCGCAGGCATTTCCTCCCCAGACTCCTCCATCTGTTCTGGCATGGGCATATCCTGAACCGGCATGGGCATTGTCATGTTTGCGCTCCCAAACGAGCTCGCCTGGCGGAATCCAGTGATTTTCTTCAGACCCCTCCACAGCGACTTGATTAGTCCCCCTCCACTGCTGACGGGACGGGGAAGAGGGCGCTGATACCCATATGGGTCAAGCATCTCCTCGAGGGTTATTGCGAACGCGGCTTCGTCCAGTGCCATGTGTTCTCCAACAGTCGGCGCGGGGCTGGGTGGTGGGCGGAAGGGCGAAGCTGGTCTAGGTGCGAGGGAAGGAGCATGGGAGGGTGTGGGTGAGTGTGAGTGTGAGCGTGGAGGGACTAGGCCAGGGAAGGGAGAAGGGGGATGGGATGGTGAGCGCGGGGCATGCAACGGTGAAGGTGGAGGGCGCCACGGCGAGCTTAGTTTGATATGACTGCCGTGCGGGGTAGGAAACTGTGTTTGCGTTGGTGCATGTTGCGTATGAGGTTGTAGTTGAGGCGACTGGACGATCGGTAGTTGTTCGGGGGAAGATATCCAAGCGACATTTTTGGTGCGCGGGGTCTGCTGCGAGCGGCTGTAGCGATTTCTGTGCGGGACTCCGCTGCGAACAGAGCCTCCGGGACCACGGTCGCTGCCATCAAAGTTGAAGTCGAGGCTGGAGCTGGTAGGGTAGGGGTACGTGTACGTCTCTGGAACGTGCACGCCGCGTGGCGAGGGATAGTCCATCCGTGTGGGTTGCCCAGACGATCCTGGCATGGTTTTAGTACGCTTACGAACACTGGATTTGGAGTCTGTCCTTGAGTTCTGGAGACCTTGAGCGATGTATGAGAAGAAGTCGTATGGAGGTCGACAAGCCTGAGTCCGGAATCTCGGCCCGCGCACTTTCAACGATCGATCATTGAAGGCCAGCGTTGAGAGCCATCAAGGATTCTAAGCCGCCGCTCGAGGAACTGCCAAAGGCCGACCTCAAAAAATGCCCAGGGCTACGACGTCATCAACAAGCAAGAAGCCAAAGTAGGGCCTTCGCGGTCTGGCAAAGTGCACTTGAATCCACGGTGCAAGAAAAGGGAGACTGGGGACCGTCCTTTTCGAGAGTGGCAACTCAGTACTATGTATCTGATCTACCTAGTATCGTTGTCCACAGTTTCAGGTATTATTGGGATTGCAATTGTCCATGATACGATGACCCATTTCACGACGTTGACTCTCAGGCTATACAGTAATTATCCGCAGAGTTGCTCATCCAAACTTTTATGTACTGTAGTGGAACTAGTGGACTTTGGGCGCTGACGGCGGCCGCTTGAAGCCGTCGGATCTCAATTCAGAACTCGCTTGCTGCGTAAACCATTGCCAGTGCAACTGAGTGTTAGTACTACCACTTCACGTTCCCGCCCCTGATAAAGTCGCTCGGGATCGTCTCGCTATCGGGATGACCTTGTGAAGGGACACGCGGGGTAGCTATGCTCCACTTGAAAACAACGACTCCATCGTATCTCGGTTTGCAGAACGAGACGAGGTTCCCTGGTACAGAAAACCAAACCTTCGAGTCCTGTATCTTTTGATGCTTCCGACTTGCATTGGAGCCAGGATTACGGATGCGTAAGTGATTGCATGTGTACTTGTTAAGGAACGACTCAAACGATGACTCGCGACGCTCGAAAGGAGGGCACAAGTAAATGAGTATTCCAAAACTAAAGAAATACAAACGAGTAGACGACTCTTTATATACTATAACACATGCATTGGCAACGAGGTATGAAATAGATAAGATAAGATGTGACAAGGAAGAATGAAAATGTTACATTACCCCCTTCTTATGATCGAGGTTCACATCGATAGGAATATCAAACAAATGAGAATGACGCTTGGGACCTTTTCCATGACTAGTAATTTGGGATGGAGAATCCTATCTTTCTTTCAAGCTATACTCAGCCTCGTTCAAGTATTCTCCGTTTGGTTCATTCCAGAGTCACCTTGTTGGCTTATATCTAAGGGGAAGAATAGTGAAGCCCTCAGCATTCTTGTCGAGTATCACGGGGAAGGAGACGAAGATTCTGAGTTTGTCGAGGTGGAGTATGTGCAAATCAAGCAGACGCTCAAAATGGAATCGACGAGCTGGGGAATGGGGCTTTCGACGCCAGGAATGCGAAAGTGCATGATCATTACTGCATTCCTCGGTCTAAGCATGAATTGGTGTGGGGCTGGATTAATTTCGTATGTCTTGGTTAGTTTCTATGTTGTGAAGTATTTGATCATCGACAGAAATTTCCTTTCCCCGCTGATGGATAACATCGGCATTCATGATAATTAAACGAAGAGCATCGTCAACCTGTCCTATGTCTCTTGGAAATTTGTTAATGGCGCCGGTATTGGGTTGATCACGCAACGATATCCTCGGCGTACGATGTATTTGGTAAGTAATATGATCTTGAACCTCTGACACCATCCTTCATAATAATGCCAAGGCCTGTACCATACCTCTTTTTGCACTATTTGTTGCTTTCACCGCAGCCAGTGCAGATTATGCTGCCACCTACACCAAATTCTTTGCTTTCTCGGCGCTAGTGTGAGTGTTCAGGTCATTGCAAACACCATCTCTGTTGCCATATTTACCCCACCTTCGTAGCCTCATGTTTTTGTTCAGCTTGGCTTACAACCTAGCGATTGGTACCCTGAATTTCGGTGAGCACCATGCCATTATACTGCGCGACGTATGAACCAGGTCGTGTGCTAGCATATATGCCCGAACTCTTGCCATTCCACGTCCAGGCGAGCGGTATGGCAATATATATCAATGGTGGACTCGCGGCGGGGCATTCTTTTCCCAGTTCATGGATGCGATCGGGATCGATGCCGCAGGTATGCTTATGATTTCTTCGTGAACTGTGGGGCTAACAGAGAGACAGGGTGGAGATGGTACATCGCGTAGGCCTCAATTCCCAGTTTTGTGGGAGTGTGGGCGTACATATGACGAAGCCCTGAATATCGGAACGACAGGTACTGTGTGTGGAACGCGTTCCAGGTCATCTTTGTCTACCTGATGTTCCCGGAAACGTCAGGCCGTACGCTCGAAGAGCTGGCGTTTTGTACGTATATTCTATCTTCCACGAGGGGTGTATATTGACGACCCACTCGTGATGTCTCATCAGTATTTGAAGATGATCAGGTGGAGCATGGCGAGGTTAAGGTGCTACGTCAACACGGGGAGAATACCAGTGAGACATATGGTGCCCTGGAAGATCGATCCTCCTAGGAAACCATCGGCAGCGAACATTCCGTTTAGCTGTGGCGTGATATGTAGATGCATATATAGATGCAACAGCGCTCTCTAGGTCCTGGCACACTGGAATACGAGTGTTTGGACATGTCTTGCAGGCGTGTTGTTGTTTTCTGATGGACGAATAGAACGATGCAAGACGAACTGAATGAGGATACTATCGCAACTATAGTTGTCCTCTGGGAAGGAAGGACTCTGCACCCTATTCCAAAGGCGAATTAGAAATTTGGAATGTGGCTGCAAAAGGCTCGTCCCGTAACACGGTCATGTTAAAGGAATGATCACCAGTCGATCGAGTCAGCTGAGGCGGCAACAGTACACACCAGGCCTTACCCACATTATGTCCATTCACGCCAACTCCCCTCCGACGTTTTTACCATGATTTCCTAATAATTAAGTATGCATAAACGTACAATTAGTAATGTCCCCAGAACATTCGCCATGATTCAAGCGAGATCTGCAAACCCGACCCGTAGGTTACTGTAATCGAACACGGTGTATACACTTTGCAGGAAAGCGAGCCCAATGTTCCAATATGCTGCACGAGATAGTCAGAACAAGTCCATCGAGCGCCGAAAAGGGAGCTCGGGAAGCGATAAGCTTTGAAATCTCACCGGTACGTGAGCGCTGGGCGATGATAGAGCTAAAACAATTTGGAGAACCTTCCGAAACTGGTCTAATAATGAGAGCTTCAGGAGGAATTTCAAATGTCTTGCCACCGAAGGTAAAGCCCAGTGTTGGGAAAGAGTTGCACGGCACTTCAGATGGTCGATAAAAGCAAATTACCGAGCACAGTCAAAACTCACGAGAATAGAAACCAAAGCCTCCATGTTCCCTGAGAGTGCCCTCAAGGTGTCCGTACAATTCTGAAACCCGTTCCCAATCTCCGAATATGTAGGTTGCACCGGTGTCGAAAATAACAGGTATGTTTTCGAGGATCATATTGCCATGAACACGCATATCGTCCATAGACACCTGCCATAGCCCCTACACAAATGCCAATGTCAACTACATCCGCTCCCTCTAACATTATAACTCACAGAATGCGTCACAGATATATAAGCAATGTCACCAGTGAACAGCGCATCGTTTGTTCCACCAATATACATTTCAGCCCCAGAAGAAGAGAGTTTAAATGAAATTGTCGGATTGCTTAGCCTATGTTGTCCGATAAGCGATTCAAACAGCGGATTAGCACCAAATTTCGAGACGGAAGGAAAGGCCAATCCTAATAAACCGTCTGCAGGGTATTCATATCCCTGCAACCGACCTGAAGTGTATGATAATGCAGAACCAAAGGTCTGCGGCTCTGCCTAACATGGTGTCAGAATGCAATGGTCACGCTCATAAGCGATACAAACATACAGTGAGCCCACCGATGGTTACATCATCAGTAAATCGATCACCTTCGACGACGGATCCATCTCCATATTGGAACCGGAATGTCTTCCCCTCCTCCTGCGCCGATGTTGATAAGTTGGGATCCCAAAGCACGCGATCTGGGGAAATCCCCTCGCAGTCGGTCTCCAGCACCCACATATCGCTACGTTGACTTGAATAAAAGTAGTTGTACAAACTAACAGAAACGTACGCTGAGCCAGTGTCGATTTGGACTGTGAGTAGGTCAATGTAAACATATATCAAAATGATATTTTAAAAAATGTACCCTTCAGGGTCTTGGGAGGAGTGCCAATTGAAATTTCGCACATCCACATCTTATTTTGATAAGGTGTCAGTGGGAGACTAGCGCCACGCCTTTCGAGTCGCGACTCTGATCCATTCTCTCTCACGGCGAGAGGGTGTATCTTCCCAGTGTTCATATTATAATTTTCTAGTCCAGCAAGGACCTTCCTAAAAAAAGCGTTAGCAGACCAATGTAATATAACTGTTCAATTTCACGTACTCCGTGAGTGATATACCATGCGAGATGATTGCTTCGAGATCAATGCTGCTGTCGAAGTCCAGAAAGGAAGGGTGTCTGGTGAGCGGTATGGCCATGCTGCTCGCCTTCGGCGGCCAGTTTGGCGCGGGTTTCGCAATGGAAAGAGCAGCCAGTGTGCAGGTGATTGAAAAGAGGGTTGTCGTAACGAATCGCATTCTAAAGGAACGAATACTAGAAAGACTGACAGTAAAATGTCCACCCATAGACCTTTATAATGAAAGTCAAAGAGTGGTTAACAGTGCAATATACGGCCGCATCAATACGTAGTAGGAACAAATCAAATGATGTATAGGTTGCATTGATGGTGGTTGGATCAAGCATCAATGATGCTGCTATGTATATGTCAATGGTCAGATTTTCAGAATAGACTCGGATGCAGTTATCCGAGCAGGGAATGAGAATGTGGCGCACCGCGACTTAGTTGATGTGATGGTCAATTATGGACAGGCCCACAGTGTTAGCGTGGGCAGCCAGAACTTTCTCCCGTTCCGGCGTTTACTGCCAGTACCGGTCCGCGCCAACGTCGAGTCGGAGAGCCACTCGGACCCGAATATGAGTTTATGACTCTTGAGCCAAACACCTCGATCGACGGCCCATATCTACACGGCTGAAAATGAACCGGAAAATGCGTAGGGTTGGAGTCACAGAATCTTGCCTCTTTTAGACGGAAATGTCGCCCGACGTTCCCGTTTTAGGGAACATTGGGTAAAACGTCCCAAGTGTTACTGAAGATACAAAACATCATTGTTCTAGTATATGTAGATACCCTCATTTAGTTCTGTGATCCATGTTTCCTTTGCCCGAACCAAAGCTTCCGGGCTCAACAAAAGAATGTACTGTAGTTCGCCTTATCTCTGCTCGCCGTCGACGTTCCTTCCTGGATGACTCTCCATAGAACCGTACGTCTCAACTCCCATATTATCACATAGTCGCTCAGCCTCGCTCAGCCTCAGCACCTCTCGATCCTCTTCATACACTGTCCGAGCATCACAGCCATAAATATCATTATATCATCGCGAAGGATTTTAACGCTTACAAAACGCCAGCTCTTCCAGTGTGCGGCCCGAAGTTTCCGGAAACATGCAGTAGACAAACACAACCTGAATTGCATTCCAAACACAGTATCTGTCGTTGTCACGTTATAATGTTTCAGTGTACCTCATCACCGTTCATGCCAATGGCTGGCACTTACGTGGTATACCATCTCCAACCTATCGGTCAACCCCATTGGCTCCAGAATATACCAATAAACGTATATCAAACATGGACGTACCTATAGAGTCGATCCCGATAGGATTAACGAACTGGGCGATGAACCCTCCGCCACGGTTCCACCACTGATACCAGGCGATTCCGCTGGCTCGGACGTGGAAAGGAAAAATCTCCACCAAGTAGCCTATTTACATTTCAGCCCATGTTATCGATGACGGAAATAAGGTGATGATGGCAATTCTGGTACTATACTCACTGCCATCCAAGGAGCCGAAAGCCAGGTTGTAAGCTGGGCTGTGCAAAAAGACGAGACTATAGAATGGTCAGTGTGAATGGCACTAAACTTGGCGTTTTTCACCGAACTTGACACTCACGCTAGTACTACTTGAGCAGACAGTTTTCTTTGAGTGAACGAATAGTCTGCACTAGCTATAGTAAAAACCAAGAGTACAACGAATAAAGAAATACTGCAAGCCTAGGAACGGTTAGGAGAGTAGAAGAAGTTCGAAGGCATCACTTACCAAGTACATGTTGCGTCGAGGGTATCGGCTGATGATAAATGCAATAAAGGTACCATTAACGAATTTCCAAGAAACCTTTGCAAGGTTAATGATATTCTTCGTTTGGTTATCATGAATACCAATGTTATCCAATATTGGGGAAAGGAAATGCCTGCCAGCAAGATGCATGTGAGCGGACAGTACAAGTCATCATGAACGTAAGCATAGCTTACGAAATCAATGCGGATCCACTCCATGGAGTACACAGACCGAGGAATGCTGTGATAATGATTCGCCTTCGCATGCCTGGTGATGAAAGCATCTTCTTGCGGTTCATCTGGGAAATCACCTGTCCCGCTGCGAGTGTTTGTTCTATTTGAGCATACTCTGCCCTGACAAACTCAGAATCTTTATCTCCCTCTGCATGATACTTCACAAGAATACCCAATGCTTCACCACCCCTTCCCTTTGATAGAAGCCAACGAGGGGACTCTGGGATAAACCATATGAAGCAAACTTGAAGGAGTCCAGGCACTATTTGCAGAAAAGACGGGATTCTCCACCCCAAGTTACTGGTCATTGCGAAGGTCCCGAGGGTTATGGCGGCAGCAAAGATGGAACCTAGATGAATTAGCTTAAAGTGACCTCGAAGTCGGTGACGATGATGGTTACCGAGATAATAAGAGGCATGAAAAAGACCACCCACAACGAGCCGTTCCTTGGGATGAGAGAGTTCTGTACAGTTCTACTCGAAACGGAATCCGGATGAATCACATTGACATACCTCCAATCAAAGCGGATGCAGCTACAACACAAAATACGGTGGAAAATCCAAGGACAAAACGAGCAAAGACGAACATTGTGACTATCCAACTCTCGTTATAAAAAGCAGCATTCAAAGTGATTTGTAAATATCAACAACTTACAATTCAAAGCAGACCCTTGAAGAATGCCCCCAATCACAGATATTATACTTCCAAGGAATATTGGATATCTCCTGCCGAACTTGTCGACAAGGAATGGAGCGAACGGAACACCAGTAACATAACCCAAGGCATACATGGAAGCCATGAGACCAAGAGTGGCAGACCGAGGATAATTGTAGTCTATTGTTTCCATGGAGTCAAATGGCTTTAGCATTCATATCTGATAAGGATAAGGCTACTTCACATTCGAGCCAGGAAGGTACGGCCTGGAGGCCGTTTACCATGGCCGTGTCGTAACTGTCTTCGTATTCGAGTAATTTAAGACCGAACATTCAAGTAATAAAACTACGTGCCCAGATGTCATCTCGACTCCGATGCAGGTCGGAAACATTAAGAGATATAAGAGTCGAAGGTTGGGTTTTCTGTACCACGGCACCTTATCTTGCTGCGCAAGTCGAGACACGATGTCATTATTTTCCGATGGAGTATAGGCTTGTCCATCCCTTTGAGAGCTCATTGTGACCACGGAGAGGAGAACTTAGACGACTCAAAGGGAAAGTAGTCGTGTCCTCTTTTGGCATTCTCTGCAAAATTGTGTAACTGCGCTCGCAGGATGGCCGTTTTGGGTTCTCGATTTGACTCCGACATTCGTTTCCGACGATGTCTTTTGTTCAACCTTGAACATAGGCAAGTCGCTACAGTCGAGGCTCATGCCAGGTTGTATGTAATCATATCTGTAGTACGGATTCACCATAGAAGGCGTCAGGGACTCATTGCCATAAGCTTGGTCGTGCATCATTCCGCATCTGACAATCTGGCACTGATCGATCGATCATCACCCGTATGACCACTGCTTCCGACCTCGTCAACTTGTCAGCTCCGGTGACCTTCTTACGTTTCCTATGAAGTCCGCCTACTGCGATAAGCGATTCCAAAACACGAAGGCAAATCGTCTCATCCCCGCTCGTTACTTCTAGAAAGACTCTCCACAGTACCGTACGTATGGCCTCCTCCGTTTTCATGCAATGCGTCAGCTCCACTAAGCAGAAGTGCTTCTCGGTCCTCTTCATACACTATCGAGGGATTACGCATGCACAAAGCTGCGTCAGTGTCACGGTCGCGACGCATGCATGGTAAATGCTCACAGAATGTCAACTCTTCGAGCGTGCGACCCGACGTTTCCGGAAACATCGCGTAGATGAATGCGACTTGGAAGGCGTCCCACACACAGTACCTGTCGTTTTACGTCTGCTCCGCTCATGTCTGCACAAGTGGTCGGGATTGAGACTTACACGATATACCATCTCCATCCTATCCCATTGGGTTGAGAAGCCACAAATAACTATGTGGCGAACATGGACGTACCTATGGCGTCGATCCCGATGGGATTAACTAACTGAGCAATAAACATCCCGCCGCGAGACCACCATTGGTACAATGCAAGACCGCTGGCTCGGACATGGAAAGAGAATATCTCCGTAACGAAGGCTATCCACGTTTGAGTTTTTGAGTCTTGTGATGAGCAGTTGAATATTTGTCGCAATACTTACTATAGTCCAAGGAGCCGAACCCCAGATTATAAGCTGGACTTTGCAAAAAGACAAGACTGTAAGATATACAGTGAGCATGGCATTAAACAGTATTTTGGGTGGACTTGATACTCACGCTAGCACCATCTGGGCAGACAGATTTCTATGAGTGAGTGAATAGTCTGCACTAGCTATAGTAAAGGCAGAGAGAATAACAAAGAGACAAATGGAACAGGTCTAGGAACGTCATGTGAATGGTGCACACAGGTGATCCAACATCTACTTACCGTATACATGGTACGCCGGGGGTATCGAGGCGCGATCAACAAGATAAACGAACTATTGAGCAACATCCAAGAACTTCTGGCCAAGTTTACGATATTCTTCATTTCATTATCGTGGACGCCAATGTTGTCCAAAAGTTGAGGAAGGGAGTAACTGTCAGCACAATGGGCGGGTAGTCCAACAGGCGGCAACAAATGGCATGGCTCACGAAAGCAATGCGGAACCATTCCACTGAGAGCATAGGCCAAGAAATGTTGCGATAGTGATTCGCCTTCGCATTCCTGGTGTCGAAAATACCTTCTTTCTGTTCATCAAGGCAGTCTTGCGGGATGCTTCGAGGGACTCTTCAATCTGAGCATACTCTGCCTTGGCAAACTCGGAATTTTCATCTCCCTCTGCATGGTACTTCACAAGAATACGCAATGCTTCATCACCCCTTCCCCTAGATATGAGCCAACGAGGTGACTCTGGGATGAACCAGATAAATGAAGCCTGAAGGAGACCAGGGGTTATTTGCAGGAAGGATGGTATTCTCCAACCCCAATTATTGCTCATGGCGAAGGTCCCGAGGGTCACGGCGGCAGCAAGTATAGAACCTAGGGCGAATGAGCATAAAAGCTACTCGAAGTTGGGGATGATTCCGATTTACCGACATGGTAAGCAGCATTAAAGATGCCGCCCATAACGGCTCGTTCCTTGGGATGCGAGAGTTCTGCATGGTCAACGTAACGAACGAACCGGCAAGCTGAAGTCACATCGACACACCTCCGATCAAAGTAGAGGCAGCTACCACGCAGAATACAATGGAAAAGCCAAGGATAAACCGAGCAATGATGAACATTGTGACTAACCAGCTCATGTCATGAAAGGTATCCCAGATGTTCGAGACATGGCCAACTTACAATTCAAAGCAGACCCTTGAAGAATACCGCCAATCACGGAGGCCATACCTCCAAGAAATATTGGATACCGCCTACCGAATTTGTCCGCGACAAAGGGGGTGAACGGAATAGCAGCGAGGCAGCCCAAGGAATACATTGAAATCATGAGACCCAATGACGTGGAATGAGGATAATTATAGTCTGTGGTTCGAGTCAAACCAGTGGCGATGGCATGAATCATGAATCCTCCCTCACATTCAAGCCAAGAAGGCACAGCCTGGAGGCCGTTTACCATGGACGAATCGTAACTGTATTCCCATAAGTAATATACGTTCGATCATGGTGATGTAACTACTTGCCCAGATGTCATATCGACTCCAATACAAGCCGGAAACATCAAGAGATATAACAGTCGCAGGTTGTGTTTTTTGTACCAGGGAACCTTATCTTGCTGCATGAGCTGAGACACGATGTCGCCGTCATTTTCTAGTGGAACGTAGGTTCGTCCGTCCCTCCGTTCGGAGTCCATGCTGCCGATCCGTGAGAGAAAATGTTTCTGAGGAACTGTTCCTTTTGAGATAGTCAAACTCCAGTGTTGCCTGCGAAATTCTCGTTTGTTTGGATAGTGGATATGCCGAAGTAACTCGATTGAAAGGGCAAACACCTGAGAAAAGAACCGACCTGTCAAGCCTGATACTGTCAACGCTAGCCGTGGGGCATCTGACTTTCAACTTGAACTTGAACAATAAACGTGGCCTATGATACTAGGCTTCCGTCTTCCGTTGGCCCATGGTATCGATGGAAGACCAAGATCTACGGCCCTGCACGCCAGAAGAAATTTGTGAGTTTGACTCGAAGCAAGCGATTACGTCGACGCACATACTTTTTCAAGCGGACCGCTTGCAAGTTGTTGTTGTTCCTGGTGTCGCGAAAGAAGCTTGTTATGTACCCCCTGAGCTCCTCAACACGAAGAGTATTGATCTAGTGGATGCTACTGCTACCAGTGGAAAGTAGTAAGTGGTGTAGCTATACATTCAACAGGCGAATTATAATTTATACCAACTGGACACCGTGCGGACGTTTCTCGCTGGCACGACTCGAAGGTGAGCGTTTGTTATTTCCCGTCCCGATCATTGATCAATGCTCGATGTCGAAAACGCTGAAAAACGCATCATCTACATTACTCGTGTCGTCACGAAAACATACCTTCCTTCAGGAGCAAAGCCTGCCCCGGTGCCTGCATCTCGGTAAACCACACTAGCAGCAAAGCGTTCTGTCCAACTATTTCTCCATACTACTCTGGTGACCGACCTGTCTACGAGGTTGCCACCCAGAGAAGCAAACCGTCGGGTCGCCAAGCTAACCAGGAACACATGCCTATTCAAACTTCTCCCAGCTCTTTGGCGACAGGATCTCCTGGCATTCACCCCACCGGTAAACGACGAGCTTATTGTGTTTCTTACTGTGTCAATCTTCTCCCATGCCAACAATTTCTGGTGCGTGCATCTCTTGACACGAACTGTGCGTCATGTAAGTTTTGCTACCGCATGCGTTAGAATAGATACGCCAATCGCTGGGTTGGCAACGTGCGGCACCCTTTTTTGTCCACCAGCAGGAATGTTGGGGGGAGCTCGGGGTTAAAGTCAATTATCGTACTCCTGGACGCTACTCGGCCCGGCATAAGCACATCATACCTTGAGCAAACCAAACGAGATTCTGTGCAGAAACAATGACGCAAGAAAAAACTTAACAAAGCTCTGCAATGAATGCAGATGCAGTTCGGTGGATCTGTGGGTGCACAGCCTGGCATTATGTCTGCTGTGCTGTAGCGCACATGGGCGCCATGTGAACCGCCAACACCCAAACAAGGAATATTGAACAAGGTCCTCTTTCGTCCGCTGACATGTTGATTCTCTCGTCGCTAGTACGCCACCCATTTAATCGCTTCCCTTGATTATCCGGAGTGCCGGTATCATCTCCTGACAACTCTATATGTGACTAGTATGAGACCGAGTAATGCTCCAAACGGCTGCACGAACTTTGATAGCCTTCATCATCATTGTGCAAATGAATCGTCCAATTTGGCATATGGAACGTGTCCACTCACCGGCTTGCAACCGGCTCTGGTGGAACCTTTAATTCTAACGCTCAGGGATTCCGGGAGCTTGCAATTGTACTTGCCGGTGAGTCGATGGTATGCTCAGCTGTAGCCTCACGTTCCGGTGGGTTAATCGCACCGGGAAAGTTTATGGTCTTCTACATGTTATAAGACCACTACACATTCGAATCTGATACAACCAGTATGGACACCTCTATTCTGCTTTCCCTTGGTGCACTCACGAGCTTGCTTACCTGCTTTGCTTTTTGCGGACCTTCAGCTCTGCCATTCGGTGTCCGCAGGAAACGGGGCAAGAGCATTGTCGTCGACGCACCTTGTATCAAATCACGAACAGAGTCGAACCTAGATTTCGAGAAGATACGCGTCGATAGACGCGGCCCAACCACTCGAATCTACCTCCCAAACGTGTTCGCCAGATGGCCATGGCCTCGCCAGATCAACCCCCATTACGCTGCAATCAAAAAGGAGGCTGCTGCTTGGATGGCGGGATTCCAAGCGTTCAGTCCCAAAGCCCAGGATGCCTACGATCGCTGCGACTTCAGTGGGCACTTTCTATCCGTCCATTCTTGCCCAAACACTCATCCTGTTCTACATGTAGATCTGCTTGCCTGCTTAACCTACCCCAGCGCGAGCAAAGGTATGTCACCACAATGTACATCAATCAGATCACGCACTTACTTATTGATTCAGAGCATGCAAGAGCCGGAGCTGATCTCATGCACACCTTCTTCATGTTCGATGAGTTCTCGGACAGGTCTACGCCGTCCGAGGTCCGCAATCAAAAGAACATCTTACTAGACGCCTTCCGAAATCCTCATACACCGCGTCCCCAAGGAGAATGGATCGGCGGGGAGATAGGACGACAGTAAGTGTCCGATCTCGTTTTCTCTGATCGACAGTTTTTGGCACGGACGCTCACCTAAGACGACGATACGTAGATTTTGGGAACGTGCCATACAGAATGCTACGCCAGTTTCTCAGAAGCGGTTCATCCAGACCATGGATGAATACCTCGAGAGCGTCGTACAGGAGTCGATTGACAAGAAGGACAGCAGGATACTCGACGTCAAGACGTACATCGAGGCGCGTCGCCGCACCAGTGGAGTGAAGCCCTCGTTCTCGATATACGAGCTCAGGCTTGACATTCCCGACGAAGTGATGTCACACCCCACTGTCCAGGAAGTGATACTTGCGGCTATCGACATGGTTGCCTTCTGCAACGTTAGTAACAGCATATTCGAGAAAAATTCATCCGATGCTGACCACCGTGCAGGACATCTACTCGTATAATACCGAACAGATGCGCGGGGACGACCAACACAATATTATCACGTGCGTCATGCACGAATACCATACGGACGTGAACGGTGCTATGCTGTGGGTCGAAGCGTATCTTATGGGAGCGTGGCAAACGTTTGAAACCGCCTTGGCGGCGCTTCCCCAATGGGAAGAACCCAAATGGAACACACAGATAAGAGAGTATTGCAACTGCCTGGGCCAGTGGGTGCGGGGCCATGATGAGTGGAGTTTCGAGGGCGAAAGGTATTTCGGGGGAAAGGGCCCCGAGATCAAGCAGGAGAGATGGATGTCGCTTCTACCCAAGAAACACGGAACGGAAATTGGACCTGTGCATGTGGACAGTTGCCTTTTGTGAACTTGTCACATGTTGTCGATACCCATTTACTATTAATCAGGTTTTGCGATTTTCATCCCCAGTCTTTGACATCGAGTCCGTAACCTTGCATCATGAATAAAAGGTGTTGTTATACTCACCGAACGCTCACCCTTGGTATCGCGGAAAACCATCTGCTACAAATTAGAGTTACATACGAGAGATCAACCTGGTTTGTGCTCTGTTCTGTTCTTCACATATAAAGGGAGGGATCGAACAACTAATCATGGGGACAAATGGACAAATGTGAATACTATTCTTACATTGTTTATGATGAAGTCTTCAGACTTTTCCTCCAATCCGATAGTAATACTACTGTCTGAATATACACAAACTTCCCCACTGCACGTTGGTTCAAGGCGCAAACTCTGAAAAGAAAAAGTCGTGAGCTCACGTCTATGGAAAAAGACGTAGAGTACGCGACACACCCGCTTCATCAAGTAACGTCTCCTCATCCAGACTCGCTTGTATATAATCCGATATAACAAGCCGGCGCCGTTTGGGCCTGTGATAATGTCAGCTTGTACGCATTTTCAGGGGGAAAAATCAACGGACTTGGAGGTGAGTTGTATGAGATTGTTCCTCCGAGACACATCCCGCTTGTCCAGAACAATGTGAGTCAACTTCGGATCGTCAAGATCAACGATCTTCCCTCCGTTTTCTTCGATACTCTTGGAAACTTTCATAAGACTGGGACCACGTGAGCTTCCATGCATTCCGGCAAAACATCGACAAAACCGCACCGTTCAGCAATCTCTCTCTCGTATTTTGTGTTGACAATCATCCCATTCTTGCGCGCGTTTTCTGGTGAATCGACATAAAAGCATCTATGAACAAATGAGTCGGACCAGCCATCGAAAGGAGCGTCAGCAAGCACGCACAAATGCTTGAAGATCGAACTAGTGTCGTACTCGCGCGCAGAAGGATCGCCCATGGCAACATCTTCAGACGGCTAATCGTCATCAACAAAGACAAACTAATAGAAGAAGCGAAAAGACTCACTCCTGCTCGCTCTTCTTCAGATAGAGACTACGGACGAAGCAAAAGATATTTAGACGAGTTAGCTTGTTGAAAAGGTGGGGACGAAGGACCTACCAAAACGTGCAACGAATCAAGGGTCTCGCTTCCGTTCCCTTCCACGTTCACCCATTCATCGTTATCTTCGCCGACATCATCATTGACAGAATCGACATCGCTTTCCGGTTCCGTCGCGCTGTCGTTAGTAGGTGTTCCGGGCCTGACATTCGTATCGACCCTCAACCAGTCCGCGAGGACAGGATCCACATCTTCACCAGTCGCAGGCTCTGCCTTGTCTTTCGTGTCAGTTGAAATCATGGGCATCTCTGTATCTGCACTTTGCTCTCGAGACAGCTGCTGCTGCCGTGTATCCACTACTTCATTATCATCTTCGTCGCTGTCAGGTTCGTTGTACTCAGAAGAAATCTGTCGACCGTCCGACGCATGGAAGAAGTATCTGCAAAGTACATAAATTCCGGAAACCGATTGAAGCAACACTCCAACAATGTACCTCTTTTTCAGCGTAAGCAGTTCGTCCCTGGCGACGCAATTCAAAATCCACTGGGGCTTAACGATATCAACGGTCCCTTTATTGACCAACATCTTGATGTCATAGGCTAGTGCACCAGTTAGCACAGTATCCTTCCCGGAACGCGCGATAACATACGCATGGTAGTGCCGCCGTAAATGACCATGGCAGGTTGTTGAGACGTTACGACCTGAGTACAACTTCCACCATTCGCATATATCCTGTCAGGGATGAGCGAATCGCTAGCACGAACGTGAGTAATTCATACATTTTCATTAACTCTTTGCGGTCCTCTTCACCAGTCTTCGACTTTGGATCCGCAGAGACCACTATTGAACGTGTCAGCCTTGCATCACAAATACAAAGCGTGGTGTTCTACTCACTAAACTTCATGCCTTCAAACAAGTCTGACTCGACTTCAACAGAGTCAGCACTCGGACCCTGATATCGCGACAAAACCACCGGCTAGGGAATAGGGTTACGAACTTCGAACCTCTGGAGAAGATATCGAGCCCGACCTTTTTCCCTATCTTATTTCTCTTCTTCTTACGATCGTCAAAGCTGTTACAAACATAAATAAAGGGAGGAAACACCTCGGAGAAAGCTACTACCTTGCATCTTTCCCCATCTTTCTCTTGCGTTCCGTGTGCATGGTTTCCAGAACGGCTAGAATGGAGTGAGTCTAGTAGGTTACACGTCATGCGGGAGACAGTCAAACCTGAAGCAGTCATGCAATCCTCAATGCCCAAGTCGTCTCGAATCGACAGCGCCCGAGGGAATCGCATCGTTAGACCAAGATGGTATAAGTCTGCAGAAGAGAGAAGAGAGTCCACTCAAGAAAACATTATATCGACGGTCAACTCACCGGAGCTAGTAATCTCGGCCGCCTTCACTTTCAGTATAAACGAACTGTAAGAACGGCGTCGAGACGATGAGGCAGAGACTAAAGGTCGGTGACGTACTCTGCAGGCTCGATGTAAATGTCTCCCTTGTCTTCGTGACCACGCTTCGCGGTGTGCAAGAACTCTGGAGGATTTTTAGGATCCCACTCTTTCCAGGGCTTTTGGCGTATCCACATATAGTCCGCGTAGGTCAGGCCTGTGCCGATGCGAACGAATGAAGTATACCTGGAAGATATTTCAGCGTCATTAAGTGATGCCCCCAGTTACAAACTTTCAGACCTTGCTTCGTCGTTGTCTGCATTTCGATCATCGAGCACAGCGCATATAAGAGTAGATACACCCCCCGACCGTTTCCTGGTCCCATAGTTTCCCGCTATATGTCCTCTTAGTACAGTTTAACTCCACCAGCATGAATGCCTTACCGACTACAAGCACGTCCACAGTTTCTCCTAAGTCGTCCTGCACAAGCAGATAAGTAAGCGTAGCAAAATAGAGTGGAAGTCATACCATATACTCTGGTTTTACTTTGACCCAATCTTTGTTACGTCCATTAAGAGTATATTGCGAGTCCATGTGCTTCAGAATCAGCCCTTCTCCCCTCTCCTCCATGACTTCATCCATCCTCTTCCTAACGTCTTTGGCGGTCTTGCCTTCATACTGGACCACAAATTCGATTCGCCCAGGAATTGGTTGGATACAAGACTGCAGATTTCGTTTTCGGAATTTAAGAGACTTCTTATCAAGAGACATGCCGTTGAGATATAGCAGATCGAAAACTTTGACTAGAACGTGGAAGATTCATCAATCCGTAAATTTTAATTCTGATATCAAAACGTCACCCACAACATGGTCTCGGATGGTGATCGGCCTTGGATTTATCTGGAAATTAGGCGTCAGAAACTCCCTATATGAAGTGGACGACGACCCCGCACCGCGGGCAGCAGTTTTCAAGGTCCCGAACGGTAAGTTTCGCTCTGATACGGGATCCCATACCAACATTTCTCCATCAAGAATGATGCTGTGGGTTCGATAAGTGCACGGTTGACGGTTAATGTCGCACGCACGTACTCATCAACTCGTTCATCAAATGCCGCGTCGATGTACGGTGTCAGACTACCATCCCCCACTATGTCCTTTCCGTAAAGGTAGGTGTAATCCTTTCCTTTTCTACAACAAACGTAAATAGAGCGGGACAGAATCATTCGCTCACTCTCACCTCGAACAGTAGAAATACTCTTTACCGCGCTTGTGCAGTTGCATCCGCTCCCCGTCAAGTTTTTCTTCAATAATGAATGTGCGACTCCCCATATCCTTCACGGATTCTTCGATCTTGTGTTTTGGTCTTTTGCATAACATAGGCGCGAATGCGCGGAACAGCTGTATTGTTTTGTCCTATCGTTGCCATGAGCCTCACAGGTAGTTTCTAGAGGGCTTGATATCAACCGTACCTCGGCTTTGAGTCTGTGTGTCGGATCTGACAGCTCCCATGCCACCTTCTTCAGATCCGAACAAGTATTGAACAGATCTTCGGCGTCCGGATGAAAAACGGAAAAGACCGTTGTCTCCTTTACGGATATGACCATGTCTAAAGCCAGGTCGTCACTTACAGACGTTGTTGAGGAAAACGGACGAATTTATTCACCTTTAAGTATGATGCGCACAATCCACTTTTGTTCCTCAGGGGTGCTACGATTATAAATGCGTTGAAGAATTTTGGACTGGACATCGCTACGTACAAACTGTCAACTCCACGAACGATTGACACGGAAGGTGCGGCGTACTGTTTACCCATGCTCTGAGACAAGTCGTCGAGAATGCCGTTCAGGTCGTCTACTGACAGCAATCCGTCGACCACCGAGGAGCGCTTGTACACAACTTCGTAAAGTACGTTCGAAAAGTCGCCGGATCCTGCCTAGAGCCAGACCTCAGATGGAAATAATATCAAACCACCATGACGGACTTGTTTCCCAGAGGGTCTCTTCCAGTTAAGGAGTCTGATAGCATCCGGGTCTTTGGATCCCAGAGGAATGAGCTTAATGTAGGTCTTGGCGAGGTTCTTCTCCTTCAGACCATATATAGCGCGCTCGCGGTCTTTCTGTGGGTGTGTGTGTGGACACTTACGCTTAGTATCTGTACGAACACTGAAAACGTGCCTGCGGGAGAATGAGACGGAGGACAGGGTAGAGGTCATGGCCGACTTGTTCCCTCCAATGCTAGTGACATCAACCTAACAATTGATTGAGTGTTGTTGTTTGAACATACGTTGAGCCATGCACTGAGAAAACGCCGTCGACGTTCTGGCTTGCGTTCGGTGGTCAGTTTATTGAAGAGACCCACAAGGACCGAAAATGGAGCGCTGCCTCTGTTCTGAGGAGGCGCTGGGTACACAATTTCTTCACTCATCGGCTCGGGCGAGGAGGGCGCAGGTGTTGGTTGCATCATAACTGCGTGTTATTTACCCTTGTTTATATTCTATCAACTTCTAACTTCTAGGTATAGTCAACTAATCAGTCCAGCCGTATGCATCAAAATCATACAGCGGTCGTCCATAAGGACTCTACGATTGCACTGTGATCAGTTAAGAAATTTCCTTATCACTCACAAGTCCGTTTCCATCTCCCAACCAACCAACCTTCAACCTTCTCATGAGCGATTTGTCGCGAACGTTTTTCGGCTGCTTCCTGCTGTTGCTGGCGTATCATAGGTATAGTTGTTCCGTGTGGGTAACCTCTGACAAGCAGGGAGAGTCCCAACGTAAGATCCATCACCTGACATAGCTCTAAATCGTTCGACTTATGATGGATTCTGCGACAATCTTGACTGCCAGCAAGGTTTCCGTGTTCGTCATGGTAATCGGAGTCGTTGGGGTCACCGTCCATAGCTGCACCATCGTCGACATTGCTATCATCATCTTCGTAGAAGGACGACTGCACTATAGGTGGAAGGTGGGCAAAATCCCTGTGGCGGGGGTTCAGTGAATTAAAAATATCTGGGGATTGCCAATGTCTGATAACGGCAAAACGCCGTACATGAAATCGAGGAATAAGGTGGGTGGTGCATCCACCCGACCAAAGCAGTCGGCTTGGACATCCAGCTGTGGAATTACAAGGAATGGACGGATACTCGGATCTAGCTTGATGTGTTGAAGGGTTACACGCGAAGCTGGTATTTCGCCAGGCTCCACTCTAGGAATGTCATCAGGCTCGAGGGCAAAGTTTGGCGTCTATACCATAATTTTCATCGGATCCAAAGCCATCACAAGACAACCCACAGTCTTACCTTCAAAAATCCACTCATTCCCAATGCAAACAGAACATGGATATCCTTCTTCACAAGAATCCCATTCTCGGTCATATCGATGTCAATATCATTTTCCTGAGGGTTCCAATCATACAGGCTCCTGCGCCGTGCAATGACAAAGTCTATGTACTAGAAGAACATCATGGGCAGGTATAAATGTGATAAGATCAAGAAGATCACCTGGCATGAGGAATTATGTGAGCGGCATCACAGCCCACATTGCCTGATGTGATTACACATTGATTACCATCACGCTCAGCCACCCTGGCATGAAAACCAGCAAAGCGGTGGGTAAAGACAGTCGTAGTGATGTGGTCATTTAGTGCTTGGTAGTCGATGAGACTCCAGGGGCCTGTCATACCTTGTGAGTAAACATCCGGAAATATGACGAAGGTATTGCTAGTATCAGGGATGAAATAATAACTCGCAACGTCATCAAGCGAGACGAGGTTATAGTCGACAATGGAACCAGGCCCTGGAGCATCATAGAGATGACCTTTGACACCGAGGATGGCAAAGGAAATGAAGCGGAGTCACTTGAGAGGTCGAATAGAAAGCCTCTGGATCTCTGCCAGTGGGATTACCAGAGCACAGATCCATTCATTGCTGGTATTTTCTTGCAAGTAGTACAGGTTGACCATGTTTTGTGTGAAACGAATGACGTGACTCGGACATCCCTGGCGTCACGGTATTGTCTTATTGCAACATTTATTTTCTCCAACAGCGAGCAATTGTACCGTCACTGCGTCTGGCAGAGGTTGCTTGTCGGCAACCTCTCGTATGTGATCGAATTTTCCAGTAAACCTTGTCACGCGTCAACAGTGTCGGCCAGTACAACCTTAATACGATATATCAAGCCGATGCCGTTTCGGCCTGCGACAATGTCAGCTATGAATGTCGACCGACTTTGAAGTGAATTGCATGAGATTGATCCACCGAGACACCTCCCGCTTGTCCAGAACGACGATTTTGCTCCGTTTTCTTTGATACAGTACCTTGACAAGGATGTGAGCCCGCTTGCATTCAGGCAGAACGAAAACGTACTGTTCGGAAATCCCTTGCGCACATTCTCCGGTGAGTCTATATGAAAGCATATATGAACAAATGAGTCGGGCCAGCTATCGAAAAGGGTGTTAGCAAACATGCTAAATACTGGAAGATCGAACTAGCATCGAACTCGCCCCCACACTGGTCGCCCATGACGATATCTTCAGTCTACTTATCGTCGTCAACATAGATAAGTAACAGAGAAGGCGAGAAGACTCACCGCTGCTCGTTCGGCTTCTTCTAATAGAGACTATGGACGGGGAAAGGTAATTGAACGATCAATTTGGTGAGAATGTGAGAACTCGTAGATTTCGTTTTCGGAATTCAAGAGACATGCCGTTGAGGTATAGCGGATCGGGAACTTTTGACTAGAACATGGAAGACGTATCAGTCCATCAATTTGGGAATATGGTGGAAAATAGGCGTCAGAAACTCCCTAGAGGCCGACGACTCCGCACCGCGTACAGCAGGTTTCAAGGTCCCAAACAGTAGCTTCGCTCTGATACGGTTACCTTTAAGTATGATGCACACTTTTGTTCTTCAGGGGTACTACGATCATAAATGCGCTGAAGAATTTTGGACGTCGCTACGTGACGCCACGAAAGATCGACACATCCAATGCTAATGACATCAACTCGACGATTGATTCCGGGTTTTTTGAAACATACATTGAACGAGAGAACGCCGTCGACGTTCTCTTGTTTATATTCTAATGTCTACCTGCTCCAGCATTCATCATAAGTGCAGTTTTGACAGAATCAAGCTCATTCAACACCTCGAGACCCGCAGAACGTGCCCATACGACGGGACCATGCTTTGACGAGTAGAGCTTGTGCAGTTTATCCACAGCAGACATGACCTTGTGGTTTTCAAAATAACGTTCGCTGGCATAGGACCGCAGTGCAGTATAAGAGCCTAGTTACCAGTGGGTCGTCAATCTCTGCAAAGGCGTCCTAAAATGTAAATTACTTGCCAATATCTCCGCCGTGCTTCAATGTTTGGATAATACAACGAGCGAGACATTCGACATCGCCCAAGCCCAAGTTCAGTCCCTGTCCTGCGAGAGGATGAATCGTGTGCGCCGCATCCCCGACAAGAGCTGTTCGACTCCCCTTGTCCTCGCCCAGGTACATCTCTGCGTGATTGTACCGAAGGGGGAAACTGGCAATCGTACCGGCCTGAATTGAACTAACAAGAGGTGGTATCGAATCGGAATCATTTGGGGGAATACCACCTGAGAGCGCGGACGTCGCAGAGGCATACGCGGAATACTTTGAAATGCCATGAGATCGCTCTCTGAATGCAATTTCATCATTGATCGCATCGTACGACAGAATAGTAGCTGCAGCATCCACCTCCAGAATACGATCGTAGAGATATCGGATGGACACCTCTGGCAGGCGGAATGCAGCGTTGATCATGCTGGCCAACACGGACGGATCGGATTTGCACAATGCAGCCGCGTGATGCGGTCTGGTGCACCAGACTAACGATGAGACTGTAGAAGAAAGGGGTAGGAAGGCAATCGGACCAGTCGAAAGGAACCTTTGATATGCTGTATGGTTGGGCTTCTCAAACGCTCCTCGGGGTGGATGGTTGAGCGTTGCGACGACAGCTTGTGTGTCGTACGACCATCCATAAGAAGAAATGCCACTATAGGAGCGAACAGGAGAGTTGAAACCGTCTGCACCAACCTTGGAGAGGTAGTCTATATCGAGCCAAATACACCAAGGCGAAACTCACAAGCAGTCTTGCACGAATTGTCGTGCCATCGGACAAGTGTACCATAGGCCATCCATTTCCCTCGACTTCGGGCTCGATCGACTCGACTCTGACCTTTTGCAACAAATGGATGCCTTGCAGTTTTTCAAGGTAGAGGATGAATGCACGTTGCAAGTTCAGGTTCTCGGTCAGCGTGGCCATCTCCTTGGATTCAGCGGTACTGGCAGAAGGAAATCCAGCGGCATCGAACACGATTCGAGCATCCGAAACGCCGTCCCAAACCTGCATCCCGCATGTAGTATCAGCTGGTTGTGGGAGCGACCAAAACAACTTGCCTGCATCTCTCGAATGGGACTGGTGCGAGATTGGTCTACATGGGCCCATACACCGATGCCTGCATTGAGGTTGGAGGCCACATTGAAAACTTTCGTCGCAAAGTCTCACCCTCGAGAAAGGCCCTCGACGTGTTCGTGATCGAGCTAACGCGGTTCGAAAACGCGTCAGACTGGAGCGACCAGTCGCGAATTTTGGACAGGTCGCCGCCGTCGATGAGGGCGACCTTGACGGACTCGCGTACGAGTGGACTCGATCCTATCACGCTCTAATAAAAATGTAATCTTACAGCACAAGCGCAGACCCACCCAACACGCTTGCCAGAGCCAGCCCGACCGGTCCGCCTCCAACGATGACCACGTCCTTGTCTTGGATCGATTTGGTCGCGAATGTTCGGTAGGATGGTATCCGTCGAAGCCAACGCCGAAGTGATATCGACGCCATGGGCGTTGTAAGGAACGAAGACCAAATGGGTTACAACACACAACTCTATCAACCATGGCGACGGTCGCTCCGCAGGTCTCCGCCGCCCAAGCGGTCGGCGAGTATCTCCAGTCGCCCGACGACCTCGTCAAAGTCGCCGCGTTCCGCAAGAAACTCGAGAAAGAAAAGGCGTCCATCGATGCGAGACTCAAGAGCGGCGTCAAGGAGCAGCTCGACGCCACACGCGAAGGGCTCAAGAAGCTCCTCAGTACCCGGAATCAGGTCCAGGTGATCAAAGAGGAGATGCAAACCATCGACAGGCTCTGTGCGGACCCTCACAACTCTGTGTCGACGTTTGACCAGATCAGCCGCGTAAGTCGACCGACGCTGTTCGTCGTGAAGGCTCTGAGATGTTCGTCAGGTGTCGATGGTACACCGAAACTTTGAGCAAACGGAGGAAGTCGTCAACAATTTGCTGGAGATGAACTCGAAGCTCGACGTCCTCGAGGACATGCTCGCCATGGATTGTCAAGAACTCGTCGGTCCCGCCCCCAACTTGCTCCACGTCCACGTCCACATCAACTGCCTCGAAGCGTTTCGAAATCAGACCATGCACCAAGCAAAACAAGCATCTGCCACGTCTCGCCAGAAACTCGTTCGCATATTCGAAAGGCTCACACAGCTTATCGTCGACTTTGAAACGTACATCATGGACCTTGCTCGCAACATTCTCCAACTCGTTCGCGCAGGGCATCCAGACGTCGTCGTCAAACTCATCAAGATCGCAGAGTTCGAGGGAAGGGAGGACGAAAAGGTGCGTATATGCGCTTCTGTTACGAGCACGACCACAGCCCTTCCGCAGGCAATTGCGATTCGCCTGGTCAAGAAGGCCGCAAAGATGGACGCCGCCTCAAAATTCAGATCCATGCAGGCAAATGCCCGCGTGCTCAAACACTACCGTTCCAAGATCACCAAAATCATTGCTGAAACCATCCAAGCTGCCTTTGCCAGCACTTACGATCGGTACCAACGCGACCCAGGCGCATTCTTGAATAACCTTGGTTGGATATACCAGGACCTGATCCGTATCGAGAGCGACGTCGTCCCCTGCTTCCCCCCCAGCTACGAAATTTATCCCTTCTACATCAGAGAATATCACCGAAATCTGAACACCACGCTGCAGCGCCTCCTCGAATCGGAACCCGAGGCAAGCGTCCTCCTCCACCTCCATGCCTGGCTCAAGGAGTACAAAAAGAGCATGAAAGAGCTCAACGTCCCTCCAGAGTTGATCGACCCGCCCCTCCTGAACGGCGAGGAACAGACTCTGATCGAGGACTACCTGAAACTGATCGTGAAGAAGCTCGACGAGTGGTCTGCCAACTTGATGAAGACCGAGATCCAAGAGTTCACGACGCGAGAAACCCAGCCCGAAGTGGACAGCGACGGGCTCTACGGCACTCAAGGTGCTGTCATTCTCTTTCAGATGGTGAACCAGCAGATCGAGGCGGCGATGGAGAGCGGGCAGGGCGCTATTCTTGCGCGGGTCGTCGAAGAGATCAGTCGGGTCATGCGTGGTCTCCAAGACCAGTGGACCAAGGTGATCGAGAGCGAATTTAAGAAGCAGGCAGAAAAGCCGGACGAGATCGTACCCGGGTTGGCTGAGTACTGTCTCGCACTAGCTAACGACCAGATCAAGTCGGCGGACAATACCGAGGCCCTGCTAGCCAAGCTCGAGCCACTCGTATCCGAAAAGTACCAAGTGCAGATCAACGAAAAACTCAATGACGCAATCGACGGCAACCTGGACGTCGCCAAGAAGTGCATGCAGACATTCGTCGCGATTGTGTTCAATGACCTCAAGCCAGCGATGAAGCAGCTTTTCCAGGCACCGTGGTACGAGGGGATCATGGAACAGATCGTCCTCACTATGAAGGACTACACGGATGATCAACAGTTCGTGAAACCAGTGCTATTCGAACTGCTCGTCGAGGACCTCCTAGACACCTTTCTGGTCACGTACCTCACTGCCCTCGCAAATTCACCCAAGCTGCGTCTGCCCGCAGCGACAGAGCGAATCAAGGCGGATGTCAGCAGCATATTTGTGTACTTTGGCGAGTTCAAGCCTGACAAGGAGCTGGAGAAGGATTTCGAGGTCGTCGAGCACGTCCTCGCAATGTTGGAGGCATCCAAGAGCATGGCATTTTTGTCATTTTGGGCGTTTGCCAAGGTGCATGGGCCATGCATACCCTTCGTGGAAGGGCTCATGAGGGCAAGGGGCGATTTTGATCGGACGGCCGTGAGCGAGGTGATGGAATCCATCAAGCGCAAGGTCAAGGAGGAAGGGTTGACGGAACGTGAGTGTGTCTCTAGCAGCATTCGCTGCCAGTACTGATCGTACTTTTTTTTTCTCAGCCCCGGAACAGACGATCATGAAAAAGATCATTGTTCAGAGTGGCATCTCTCGTTTTCTACGGACATGATACATGAGAACGGAGTCAGGCACTTGTTTATCTATCGTATGTCTCTGGCATTCACTGTACGTTTATCAACCAATATACCCGGCGTCTTGCCGCAACATCTCCTGGGAGACAAGAACGCGCGAAGGGTACATCGCGAACATTGACGATGCTTCAAGCGAGGACGCGGCGTGCAAACTCGACTGATAAACACTAATCACACTAACACTATACGCTCTGCAGGAAAGTCGTACAGTGCTGGCCCACGTAGTACAGTGACCAACTGAGAGAAAGCACTCTGCCACTCATCCAACCAATCGCCATCATGCAGGTCCTCTTTCCAACCAACCTTCAACCTTCGCACGCGCGATTTGGCGTGAACGTATTTCAGCTTCTTCTTGCTGTTTCTGGCGTATCGTAGACTATCACGTCGTGGATCGGCGACGTAAAGGTGCAGGCGCATCTCATGAAGGACATAGGAATTAAACTACTGGATCTCCTCACCATCGTCGTTCTCACTTCTGGACTTCCCTCCGACTATGACTCCGTTGTCGTTGCCCTTGATGCCATCAAACCCGATGAACTTAGCCTTGAACTCGCCATCTCTCGTCTGCTCAACGAGGAAGAACGCCACCTCAGTCGCAAGCAGCTCGACGATTACAAGGCATCCATTATTGCTGGTGAACCTGCAGGCTCTGATGCCGCTTTCGCTGCTCGTTCTCGGGCGAACATCACTTGCTTCACGTGCAACAAAAAGGGTCACTATGCTAAGGACTGTCTGGACAAGGAGCGTGCTAATCTCGCAGAAGAAGAACCCGACTTCGCATAGTAATTTTTGGACATTCATGGGGTGTATTTTTCTTGTTCTTTCCTTTTATTCGTTTGACCTCGCTCATGATTCAGGGGGTGTGTTGTGGAATAGAATCATTTGCCCGCTACGCTACGCCGGCGCTGCCGCTTACATAACACTTTATACTATTTCGCAGCCACGCTCCGTGTTGTATCTTGTCCACTATCACGAATAACATCTGCCGCGTCGTCACGCCTCACCCGCAAGTTGCGCTCCCGGCACACGACCTTTCAACATACTTGACACAGGGAAAACCCACAAAAGCCGAAGGTGTAATTTTTGGCCACCACCAAGTAAATTATATAGTTGGCCCAGCCAACCTACCATTATAAGGGTATATAGCATGCCAAGCTATGGCCCATGAAAACCACGCTGATACATACAGTATGGGATGAATAAACAAAAATGGTATTTGTGGTACACTGAACCTACCGTTATAAGGGTATATACTATGCCACCCGACGGCCCGTGTGAATCGCACAGACACAGATGGGCTGAATGAACAAAAATGGTATTTGTGGTACACCGAACCTACCGTTATAAGGGTATATACTATGCCGCCCAACGGCCCGTGTGAATGTGTGAATCGCACTGACACAGATGGGCTGAATGAACAAAAATGGTATTTGTGGTGCGCCGAACCTACCATTATAAGGGTATATATCCCCTGTCGCCCTATGACTGACACAAATTCCCAAATGAACAAAAATTATACTTGTTGTGCATGGGTGTGTTGCCTGACACTTCTGCGGCGCTGAACCTACCGTTCTAAGGGTATATATTCCAATAGATGGTTTGTGCTAATTGGACAATAGATAAGGGTATATAAGGGTATATCAGAGATTTGTGTTTTTCGTGATGCCAATGTCGTGCGTATCCAAAATCAAGTGCCTTATCTTTCCCCGTGCAAATGGTGTACTCACAAACATATATCGTTAGCCTGTAGAAGTATCTGTGTCTATGGCTGAGGAGTACAAGAAGATTACCACTCCAGTTGTTCAAACTTCAAACTAAACCATGAAGTGCCTACCAATCTGAACCTTCAGCTTATCCTCACATTGGCAACGTGAGTCAGTTTCTCCGTTGTTCGTCAAGCTGATTGTAATAGATGACAGCTACCATTTGTCTCAAATGCTCAAAGGCGACCTAAGAATAGCTCAATCAACGAGGTCACCTTCCTACCTTTACCACGCACGTTTGACTCAAAGGACTCTCAACACTAGGTAATGCTTTCGAAGAAAATTCAATGGCGGCTCGTCAATGAAGTACGAACAACTACTTCACCTATGTGGCAGTGAGGCCTTGATGCCTTTTGGATGGCATTTATCGCTGGGCATCCAATGTTCATCAGTAAAATTACATGAATCTTATTTGCGCTTATTCCAACTAACCGAACTTAAGACTGCTTAGTCGTGAGTCACGAGTACGATAAGTCTAAATAAGGTGCGCACGAGTCGAATAAGTACAAATAAGATTGATGTAATTTTACTGATGTTTCCTCGTGGGAGCTGGTACTCTTGGAATCCCACCATTCCGCTGGGAGGACAGCTCATCGAAGAGTGGATGAACGGTGACGAGGAAAGTAACAGCTCTGTTGGAGCAGACAACAACGACGATGTAACTGAGAAGGTGCCGATGATCTTGTGGGATATGTTTTGCAAGCATGTAGCCTTGTTTTACCCCTACCATTGTTCGATAACTGAAGTAGTCGTTCTCTCTTCCAATCATGCTAGTCATATTGTATGATGTCAACTTGACGTATGCTTACTACTATGATATGATGGTGTAATCTTTTCCCCGATTTTGCTGAAAACTACAAAACCAGACGACTTAGTAAATCGCCCCATCAGTGCTACGGTCCAGCCCAAGGTCACAAGAATCCTTTTCGGCAAAAATCGATGGTCCAAAAACGACGATTGGCCGTGTACGTACTGTTCCAGGCTTCACGAGCGGATGCGCCGGAGTCGCCTCCACCCGCCGGTTTGACGCGGCCGTAGCCGGCCCGGATCAGCAAAACGGAGGTCTCGCATCACAGTGCCGCCACAAACGACTCAAAAAAGTGATTTGCTGGTCATGAAGATTCCGGTAACATGGTCATACGTTGGAGCAGTATGTAACTCCGGATCCGAGTCCGAGTCTGAAGCCCCGCCCGGGCCCGCCGTGCTTGCAGCTCTTAATCCTCCCTCAAACATACTTACTGGGTCGCAAATCTAGTATAATATGTTTTCAGGACTCAAACCTAAAACTTAGGGTGGTTTTGGGCATTTATCATGGACTGATGACAGTGGTAGGTGAATTCAACTCATATAAGTACTTACGTGACAACATTTCATTCCTGATTGAAAGTCAGATAACTCGGGTCGACTTAAGTCGGCTCCCTACGCTGTACGTTCCGAGTTAACTTGCACGTTTCTAAGTTGCTACTTACTCTTATTCGTATCGCTTCAGTGTGCATCCAAACAAACGAGGATTTCGGACAAGATTATCTGATAGATCAACATGGATTCACGGAGACATGTTCCACTGCTAGAAAGTAACAATGACATCGTATCCCGACTCGCGCTGCAAGATGAGATTCCCTGGTACAAGAAGCCCAACCTTCGACTCTTATATCTCTTGATGCTTCCGGCTTGTATTGGAGTTGAGATGACATCTGGGCAAGTGGTCACACTTCTGTGTTCGAATGTATATCGCTCATGTAGAAATAGTTACGACGCGGCCATGGTAAACGGCCTCCAGGCTGTTCCCTCTTGGCTTGAATGTGAGGTATTTTTCCACGATCGATGCAATAGTGGTCTAACTCGAACCTCAGACTACAATCATCCTCACTCCGTGTCATTGGGTCTCATGGCTTCAATGTATCCCTTGGGTTGCGTCGCTGCTATTCCATTCGCCCCCTTTTTTGTGGACAAGTTTGGCAGGCGGTATCCAATACTTCTTGGAAGCATAGGTTCTGTGATTGGTGGTATTCTGCAAGGATCTGCTCTGAATTGTAAGTTGGTGACATCTCGAACTTCTGGCAGCCTTTCACCTTTGGTCAGTCACAATGTTTGTCATTGCTCGGTTTATCCTTGGATTTTCCATTATATTCTGTGTAGTAGCTGCGTCTGCTTTGATTGGAGGTACGTCACTGTAACATTAGCTCGCTGATTCGCTGATTGGTATGTAAACTACTGTGCAGAACTCTCACATCCCAAGGAGCGAATAGTTGTGGGAGGGATTTTCAATGCTTCTAATTATCTTGGTAAATCGGTATCATCTCCAACTGCGAGCGGTTTTTAGGCTAATTCACTCTAGGTGCTATACTTGCTGCTGCTGTAACCTTTGGGACCTTTGCCATGAAAAGTAACTGGGGGTGGAGAATCCCATCCCTCCTGCAAATGGCTCCTGGTCTTCTTCAGGTTATGTTTATCTGGTTCATCCCTGAGTCTCCTCGTTGGCTCTTATCGAAGGGAAGGGGTAGTGAAGCATTTGGTATTCTTGTGAAGTATCATGCAGAGGGAGATGAAGATTCTGAGTTTGCCAAGGCTGAGTATGCTCAGATCGAAGAGACTCTCGAAGCGTGTCAGAAGACTGCCCGGATGAACGGAAAGGTGCTTTCAACACCAGGAATGCAAAGGCGGATTATCATTGCAACATTCCTCGGTCTGTGTGTTCCGTGGAATGGTTCCGCATTGTTTAAGTGAGCCGTTCATCTGTTGCTAGCTGTCGGACTACCCACTTACTGCCGATAGCAACTTCCTTCCCCAACTCTTGGACAACATCGGTATCCACGATAATGAAACGAAGAATATAGTCAACTTGGTTAGAAGTATTTGGAAGCTGTTCAATGGTTTGCTTTTTTCATGGATCGCCCCTCGATACCCCCGGCGTACCATGTATTTAGTAAGTGACGACCTTGGACCTATGTGCATCACTCTCATATAGCGTCCACAGGCATGTACCATTTCTATCTTTATTGTTGTCTCTGCCTTTACCGTAGCCAGTGCAGACTATTCCCTCACTCACAGAGTTGCGTCTGGCCAAGCGGCAATAGTGTGAGTAATCAAGTTCATCGAAAATGCCGTGTTTAATGCCATGCTCATTATATTCTATGCAGTTTGGTCTTTCTACATGGCACATCGTACTGTCTGGGATTCGGCTCCTTGGACTACAGTAAGTATCGCAACAAATATATTCAATGGGTCGTCATATGACTCAAATGAACTCAAAAATTGTGAATAGACTTCGTGCCAGAGATCTTCCCTTTCCATTTTCGAGCCACCGGTCTTGCATTGTACCAATGGTGGCTTCGTGCCGGGTCATTCTCTTCTCAGTTTATGAATCCCATCGGGATGGACACCATAGGTACGCTTATGTTTTCCCCACAGTTATCCGTGATTTCTAAAGCCAATGGGATAGGGTGGAGATGGTACATCCTGTAAGTGTCAACCTTGGGTACTCGCCTGGACACGCGCAGACGTAAAAGAACAGGTACTGTGTATGGGACGCCTTCCAGATTGTGGTCGTCTACACGATGTTTCCGGAAACGTCGGGTCGCACGCTCGAAGAGTTGACGTTCTGTAAGCATGGTAAATCCTTCGCGACGACGGTTACACTGATGCAAGTCCTGGCATTTGATAGTATATGAAGAGGACCGAGAAGCACTTCGGCTTAGCGGTGATGATGTGTTGGACGAACGCGGGGGAGGTGGTACGTACGGTACCATGGAGGGTCTCTCTGGAAGAACCGTCGGTGGGGAGCGGGAATGAGGCGATTAATCATGTTTTTGGAAACGGGTAGCCTAATCCTTTCTTGCTTACATAATGGAGGTTGCTTCAACTATGTGCATGTAACGGAATGAACTGTGGCAGTTTCAACGATTCCAATTTCTCTTGGCCCTCGCTCTACAGCCCAGCATACGAAGTTGGTTTCGTAGGGCCGGCTTATCGACCAGGTGGTCGGTACTTGTATCATGCTGAGGGTGCGTTCTTACCTTTTACTTCACTCTACCGGAGTCTCCATCTCAGATAGTAGACGTATTCAAGTACACGCTCTACTGGACGTTGATCTTCCACCTCCCTTTCAATTTTGTCGCGGGTGTGTATGCGTTTCTCAATTTTGTATTTCCGCCTCGGGCACGGCAGGTTGGTAAAGAGGAGCGTGGGGATGAAGACGAGGATGAGGGCGGGGAGAGGGAGGAAGGAGAGCTCGTTAGACTCACGACCATGCACCCATCTGCAGACGCAGACACAGTCCCTGGACCGTCCACTGCATACCGCCCATCCACCACCTCCAATCGGAGCAAGAGCAAGGAACCCAGAGAGACAAATCCCACCCTGCAAGCGCGAAAGGGGAGGACCAACGTCCGCCGATCTCGCTATACGTTCTCTTTACTCATCCTGCTTGCCTTCCTGGCCTATGGAGTGTTGAGCTCTGTTTTAGGCGCTGCAGTGCTCGCTTGGGTGATCGTGGGGGTATATCGAGCGGGTGGATTTTGCGTGTCGACGTGCGTTTATTTACATAGTTTTCGTTTTTGACTGACGAATCCCTTTAGGTGGATCCCGTTTCTGTGGGCGGTCATTCAGTCGTTGATAGCGTTGCTTGAGTATGTCGTACATTCTCTCCCTCTCTGTGTATATGTGCTGACGGAAAGTAGGATATGGCCATCGGTCATAGATATCGCTTGACGGAGGTGCATGCGTGTGGGTAATATTACTTTATACCTTGGATGAGATGTGGAGTTCGTACATATAACCATGTATTAGAGAGATTGTTACCTGTTCCCATAACTGGCACCTAGAGGTATTCCTCTTACGGCCAAGGAGGTGCATACAGTGAATGCAACTTTGCTCACAAATCGGTGGATCGAGGTCACCAACTATCACACTACATCATCCATCCATCGAGATCCCTCGCTCATTGGAATGGAAAATGCTCCACAACAAAGCGATGACACACTCGTATCTCATCTTGCACGGCAGGACAAGGTTCCTTGGTACAGAAAACCCAATCTTCGACTCTTGTATCTCTTAATGTTTCCAGCCTGTTTTGGAGTTGAGATAACAAATGGGCAAGTCGTTTTTTCTACGCGCAATGATTCCACGCACAACCGTCTGATCCAGAAACCTCCAGGTATGATGCATCCATGGTAAATGGCCTCCAGGCTGTTCCCTCATGGCTCGAATGCGAGTTAGTCTCCAACGTTGATAATATGGCAGCTTAATTCGATTATCAGACTATAATCATCTTCATTCCGTATCGTTGGGCCTCATGGCTTCCATGTATCCTTTGGGTTCTGTCATTGCTACCCCATTCACACCATTCGTTGTCGATAAGTTCGGAAGGCGACTTCCAATACTGCTGGGAGGTACAGTCATGGTAATTGGAGCATTCTTAAAGGGTCTGCACTGAATTGTGAGTGATTGATGTCTTTCAGAGCTCCGGCGTGCTTCTGAGGATAATAATTTAATAGTTATGATGTTCATCATCGCTCGCTTCATCCTTGGTTTTGCAAGTATCTTCTGCGTGGTACCCTGATTGGAGGTGTGTCTCAAACCGAGCTTCACCTGTCTATTAGTTACCTGAACCATACAGAACTCTCGCATCCTAAGGAGCGACCCATCGTGGGAAGCCTTTTCAGTATGTCTTACTATGTTGGTAAATCGAATTATAGTCAACTATGGGTGTTCCTTTGAGCTGACCGTTCCTAGGTTTCATAACTGTTGCTGCTGTGACGCTGGAGACCTTTTCAATGACCAGAAATTGGGGGTGGAGAATCCCATCTCTTCTTCAGATTGTTCCCAGTCTCCTTCATGTCTCTTTTATTTGGTTTGTTCCGGAGTCACCTCGTTGGCTTATATCTCGGGGAAGGGAAGAAGAAGCACTTGTCGTTCTAGTCAAGTATCATGCAGAGGGAGACAAAAACTCGGAGTTTGCCCAGGCGGAATATGATCAGATCCAGAAAACGCTCCAACGGAAGAGGAAGCAAAAAGCGGTGCTTTCCACACCGGGAATGCGAAAGCGGGTTACCATTGCGATGTTCCTTGGTCTGTGTGCCTATTGGAGTGGATCTGGTTTGATTTCGTGACTTACGGTCCGCTGTTTGTGTCGCACCACCTGCTTACTTCTCATGTTAACAAGAATTTCCTTTCTCCAATATTGGATAGCATTGATATTCATGACAATCGAACCAAGAACATTGTCAACCTGGTCTATGTTTCTTGGAAATTCGTTAATGGAACGATTTTAGGGTTTATTGTACCTCGATACCCTCGACGGAGGATGTATTTGGTGAGTAATGTGGCCTTGTATTACATATTCATATCGTTCTCATGTTATCAGACCTGTGCTATTTCTCTGGTTATCGTACTTGGGTCTTTTACTGTCGCCAGCGCGGAGTATTCTCTCATTCATGACAGAATAACTGCTCTAGTAGTACTAGTGTCAGTGTCAAGTCTATTCTAAATACCATGCTCAAGTCGTCGCCTGTTCTATAGTCTCCTCTTTCTGCAGAATCTGGCTGCGAACCTAGCATTCGTGTGCTTGGACTTCAGTGAGTGTTACGCCTTTCTTATTCGTCTTGGACGATTCTTGTATGGCGATTTGATGGTCTGAGACAGGAATAGCTGTCTTGGCGGAGCTCTTTCCATTTCATGTTAGAACCAGCGGCACAGCCATTTATGTATGGTGGAGTCGAAGTGGAGGATTCATTGCTCAATTTTGAATCCTATCGGGATTGACGCTCTAGGTGTGTTCACACTATCTACACCTTCACTTGTAGCCCTGAAGCAGGTGTGGGGAATGATATTAGGATGGAGATGGCACATAACGTAAGTCTCTTTTGTAGAGCCGAGAAGATGCGTGGGGATGGGGGCTAAGAGTTGCACGTCAGGTATTGGATACGGAGCATTTTCCAGGTCCTATTCATTTACCTGATGCTTCCGGAAACGTCGGGTCGCAGCTCGAAGAGCTCACATTCTGTAAGTGTGATCTACCTATGGAACTGTATACTGTCTGACGTGTTATTACATTGGCAGTGTTTGAAGAGGATCGGGAGGCACCTGGAAGGGCTTCGGAGCCACTGCGTGGATGCCGAGGAACTGAGACATACGGTACCATGGATGATCGACATCTGGAAGACCCGTCTGAGTCTCAGCTCTAAGAGATTGATTTTCCTGTCCTTCGTTCTCTTAAGGGAACTTGGAGGATAACAGCCTGGAAGGTGGAAGGTAGTGTAAAGCCAAGTTTGTACATACCGCATGGTTCAGTCCACATCATATGTCCGACAGTGTTTTGGAACAACGCATCCCATACAGAAGAGAAGTTGATAGGTGAGATAAGTCTTAAAAAAGCCAGGAAGGGATCGAAGAGCGCTGAACTCGGATCGTGGCTCGGAATCAAACCTCGATGCGACACCTCGAGGGAAGCTTCACCTTTTCTTGCTTCCCTTTTTCTTTCATGATGTCGTACTGTTACCCCTTACTATGTGGCACTATCGCCGTTGTAACTGCGACAGGTGTATTATGTAATACTGCACATCTCCTTCGAGTCTGTTTCCGGAAAGTGACGCCCGAGAAAGATAAGAAGCAGAAAGCTATTTCCGGATACGACTTCTTTAAGGAGGAAAAAGAGGTAGCTACTATGATAAGATGATGATCCAAGCAGCATTATGCTAACCCCGAATTCCAAGTTGGACGCACCTCACACGAATCGCATACTTGGCAGTACCTACATACTGTATGAGAAACCCTTGATCGACTGTAAAACACCGACGGACGCGCTCGGCGCGAACATGGCTACATGCCATGGCTTGCTCAGGTGCGCCCTCCTCGGTGAGGTGAGTGACTCCTCCTCACACACGCACGCACCACGTGCTCTCAAACTCCCCCCTCCCTGTCATCGAAAGAACACTTCCCTGTTGTCGATTTCCTCCCCCCCCCTTTACCCCCCCTTGCCCTTACCCTGTCTTGCCTTGCCTCACAATGCCCTGATTTAGCGATTTCGATTTCGAGCAAAATGCGCGCTCGGATGAAGTGATCAGATTGAATAAACGGATGGCCCTTTGAACGCACCTCCCTCCTCTCATCAAATTGATCGACCTCGAGGCAAGTGGTGATCGGGCCATCTCCGCGTCATCGCATGCATTATGACACAGACTCACAGCAGACACACCTTTCCGTACGCAGAGCACAGCAGCACACTTGACTCGGTGGACGATGGCTCAGGGACACCAATATCAGGAGGCCGATCCACTTATGATGCCGACCCTGAAGAGCACGGGAGACTTGGAGGTGTATGTGTTTTCATACATTGCCACGCTGCGGCACTGGCGGAAACGGATGGTCTGGCACGATGAAAATCATGGTGATACGGTCATGATGGTGATGATGACGGTCAACCGATGTCCGGTGATGGGAGGGGCTCCAAGGTGCGCTCTGCTACGTGGATCGGTACGATCATAGCGCAAATTTCCGAAGACGGGACGACGGCGCAGTGTTCGACGGACTTATCATACGTATTTGCGGTTGGTTCCTCGGAACGATGAATCGCACAGGTAAGCAATTATGGCGAACATGAGATGATCGAGTCGAGTCCTTGCGTCTGTCAAAGGCGAGTCCGAGGGGATGAAACGAAGATTTGTGCTCGGGATCTCACGAACTCAGAAAACAGCATGCAAGCCATGCTGGGCTGGTGGGTTGGAAGGATTCAGGGAAACCGGCCTTTAGGTTTAATGAGACGCACGTGTTGGGAGCATAGCCCGGGGTGCGGGCGGGTTCAGTGGGCTTCCTCTTTCTCTTAGCCGTGTTTTGAGGGAAATAGGAAGCACTGCTCGTCAAAGGGCACTGAAATACCGAGCGTTTGTCGCGGGTGCGGCGGGCGTCTGACTACCTCCAAAATTATACAATCAGTTGAAGAGTTCGAGAGACTGTACGTCGAGCGATGCGATGATACACGAATCGCCGTGTTGAAAAAGAAATGAACGTACCATGGTGGGTATCTATGATAATTGAAACCAAGATCTCTACAGGATGGCATGCCTCGCGCTATCAGGCCTCCGTGCTCCATCATCAATGACATCTTTCATTGCGCTTGCCCCCTTCCCTGCGGTGCTTCAAGGGACATGTGGATATTTATTCGTGCCAGCGTTCATTTCACCTTTCCAGATGACGCGACTCCCTTTTCCCCTGAGCCTCTCCGACGTCGTGAGGTTGGTAGAATTTGTTGATGTTTTGGCCACCGATCGGAGGTCGTGCATCATGGGACCATCGAGCACCTCCGCATAGCCCCGCCAGCTCGGGACTGTGTATTTTTCTTTCGTTTCCCTTCCTCCGTTTTTCAGCATGTCATGGGCCCGTTCATATCGGCCAAGTTCGAGTCGTCCGCTATCGGACACGTGGCGCTTCGTGTTGATAAGTCTAGGGACGGCTTAGGTTCCCCGATAACGGGTCTGCTTACCTCAGAGTTCGAGATTAATGCAGACGCGGCGAATGCGCGCCGTCCGTTCATCGGTATCTCGCAACAACTGACCCCTGGCGATGGCTGGCATGCCTACAATGAGACTATCAACCGGAGTACACCAACGCCGAGTGTACACGTCTATCATTCGATCTCGGCGCGAAATGGTCGTTCTTCATCCTTTCTCCGTTTGTCGTCCGGCCACGAACTTGAAACCCGATTACTTGTCGGCTACACGCTTGGACGTCACCTTACGAGCGTACTATGTATTCAGTGGGGGAAATCCGATGGATTGCCCTGCTTACGTACTGTGCGCGACCCTGAGCTTGCTGAACGAGCTCTTTGAAATCGAGATCGGTTTGGCTAGGCCAAACGATGATTACAACTTTGACAATGGCCAGCTGACTTGATTCTGAAAGAACTTTTCGTTTCGTTTTTTGAACGCCCTCCAGGTATCGGATGTTCTGAAAGTGAGCCCTTACCTCTGGCTCTCTCATCCAGATACTGAACAGACTGCACCGTTTATCATTTTCAGCGACTCGTTGGGATCCGGTGGCTCATCGAAACAGTCCTATTAGATAGTCTCAGTGCCGTAGTACCGCCCGTTTCGGTTTCAGGATCATGAAACGCGTCACACTGGCAGCAAACGTAGGTCCGTTGGCTGGCACCTCAGAGTCCGTCGGCAGCTTTGCCATTTGTAACTCACGCCATCGGCATCTCCCGCGCCTCCTACGTGGTGAGCGCTTGAGCTCCACAGAGCACGCGTGGGTGTATTTGAATGTGTCGGCCCGGGGACACCTTACTGTCCTTGCACACGTCGAGGGATCGGCCAGGGTTCCGAGCCCAGATCCCTGTAGGGTCGCACGCGTGCACAGTGTAGTACTCGGACGTGAACGATCATCATTTATCATCACCTCGGGGCTTGCCACAGTGAATCGAGACTCGTACGGTAACTTAGTTACTCTGACAGGTCCCTCGTCATTCTTTCGGCATTTCCCAGCGTCAACGGAAAAAAGCGGGTTCATCATGATCAAACCTTTACTTTCATGTCATTTTGTCAAGTGAGTGTTTATCTTATCTTTGCTGGTTCTTTTCGAACCGGGGATGCAAAGGGGGGAGGAGGATCGGGGTTGTCCTAGTGAGGACAAGTGTTTTAATTTGTGAAGATCCGAGTGCGCGCCTCCGATCTGCCAAGTCGCAGGCATCGCTTATCTGATACCTCTTATTTTTTTTTCTTCCGCTTGAACAGATCAACGACCAAACTGTCACACTTGGAAGCAGAATATGCCCCCGCTTCGGAGGCCTAGAGAGGGGGGATCTCAAGCGCGACATGTGGCAGATACGACACGTTTGGGGTAATTTGCAACTAATGTAATGTATATGATAAATGACGTGTATCAGTAAGGACATATCATATCACAGTCATATCGAACGCGCGTTATCGAAACGAGGGTGCGGTGGTTGTTATTGTTGGTGGCACCAACTAGTACGAAATCACGGAATACGAAACGCAACACGGCACGAGTTCGCCCCGTCGTTATCGCGGCGGCGAACACATGAAATTCTCGCGCACACATGTCCGCACGGTCTGTTTGTGTCTGTGTGAGAGAGATCAAAGTGTGTGGCATGGCCCGGCGTGTGTTTCAGAACGCCCGAAAGAGAGTAGAAAGAGATTATCCGGAAAAAGAAAGGACCATTGAAGTGGGTTGCGACGGCGGGTGGGAAAAACGTGCGCGTGCCAGTTGGTCAAAGTGGTTGGTGATGTAAATTTATGTGTCGATGCCGCAGGGCTTTGGTTCGCTTAGATGTTGATTGAGAGCGCTCTCTTGACAGCTCGGTCGCGCGCTCGGTTGTGGTAGAAAAAGTTTAAAAGACCTCAGACTGATTGACGTTGGTTTCAGTCGATGGTGGTGCTGTGGGGCAGGAGTCTATATTGCAATATTTTTATCCATTTATTTATTTTGTGCAGCTCGAGTCGGGGTTTAGCGGAATCTGACTACGACGGAGGGGAACCGACTTTGTTAGCCGATCGTGCCATTTCAATCAAATCCGGGCCTGGCCACGGGATATGATCAAACTTTATGATCTAAAGCGACGAGAGAAAAACAAAAGAGAAAAAGAGACCTTAAAAGGAAATAGGGACGGAATCTTTTGGCCTGTTGGCCTTGTCTTATCTTATCAGGGGTCCAATGTAGACCGGACACGTATGATATATCGTGTAAGTTGTCGACGGAGATAGAGAGATGTAACGAAGACCCTGGGTGCTGATGCAATAGGAAGAGACCACGACCGTGCGCATCGGCGCGATCAGCGAGCGCCCCATCACGGGCGTGGTGGCGTGTACCACGGGATGTCATGGAAGGGGTATTTCAAGTTCCACCTTGTTGCTGCACACGGATGGCAGAGAGGTAATTGCATACAGCTGTGAAGAGGATGATTTACGGACAACTATAGACTATTGCTATAGTAGAAAGAAAGAAGAGTGAAACAAAGCAGATGGGCGCGTGGACGCCACCTGATTAGGGAGGTGATCATCCACGGCCTAAAACCTTGAATAAAAATAAAAAAATGCACGCGAGAGTCTGTGAACTGCTAACACCACTGTGCGAGGATTTGAGAATGAGTGGGAGATAAGATTGACCCTGGGAGAATATAATGCCACAAACCAAATATATGCAAATAGGAAGGGTAGGCCTTTGTATGTAATATGCACGCAGATTTCCGAGCATGTAGCGCCCATCAATGGATAAAATTTCACGGAAGAGGGAGATAGTAGGAATGGAGGGCAGCAGCAGAATTAAATTTTAAAAATGTATTTTTTGCGGAATCTGGCAGGGAGAAAATACAGATTTTGAAACTGGAGTAATCTGATTGGCTAGATTGGGTTATCTATTAGTTTATCGGTTCCCGTCGAACTCTCGGGTCAACTCTTTTGACCCCGCTTCTCCTCCTCAACCACCTCCTTCCACTCGATATCGTCCTCTTCCACGTTCACATACACTGACTTGTTCTTTAACTCGTTCGTACATCACCCTTCTTTCTCTTTCACGTCCCTGACACACTATCTAGTCTCCTACTCAAAATTTCCCTTTAATTGCATCTCTAGATACACCTCTTTTTTTTTTTTCTTCAAAAATGTCCCCAATCGTAATGGAACCCCCGGCGTTGAATATGCACCATCTCTCCCGTATACAGCAGCAGTTCTCCTCCAGCACTCCCTCTGACTCCCGTGCGCCCTCCTCCCCCGACGCAGCTCACGCGCTTCACCAGCGCATCAACACTGCCGAGTTCTCCACCTTCGAGCAACTTCTCACACAACAGAAGGATCGTACCCAGCAACCCTCCACCGACGAGCAGTCCAACGCGTCTAGCAACCCCCCCGCGCAGCAGCAGCCATCTGATCCCAAACAGTCGGACCAAAAGCAGCAGCAATCGCATCCCCCAGAGCAAGTCGCCGCACCCCCGCCCACCCAGACCGTACAGCCTCAGCAACCCCAGCAGGCTCCACAACAGCAGCGTACGGGCTGTACCAACTGCGGGACGGTTGACACGCCTCTCTGGAGACGCGACAACCAGGGCAAGACCATCTGCAATGCTTGTGGTGAGTCGATTCCGTCCGTTTTCATACCATCTGCTTTCATTTCCTCCTTCATCGCCGTCACGTGTTAGTGCGTGCCACGCCTTGGGTCGCGGGCGCCCGTTTTGTCTATACACGCTCCCTGCTAGCCGGTCGATGTATATCATAGTGCTGCATTGTGGCTACATCTACACCGCGTGTTCTCGGCATGTCATCTCGGACATGATGGCGATTGGCCCTTGTTCCTTTTTTCCTACGCTCTTGTTTATACCTACCGTCTTGTCAGTGCAGTAGCAGTGTGTACTGATTGAAATGTGCCCAACTCGTGGACACTTTGCTTCCCGTTTCTCGTTTATCGTCTATAGGTCTCTACCTCAAATCACGCAAGGTGGCTCGTCCTACTTCCCTGGCCCGCACCCCAACACCTTCTGCTACTTCTACACGACCCCCCTCCCAGCCTCCAAACGGTGGTGGGGAATCCGACATGTCAAATCTTAATCAGGCATCTACAGCTCCGGCAGCGCCATCTCCTGCACAAAATCAGCACTCCAAAACTACGGATGCCCCCTCATCCTCCTCGCAGACTGAGCAGCCCACTCAGCCTCAGCAAAAGTCCATTGTCAAGTCAGCTCCTTCCTCAAAACTTGCTTCTGCCACAGGTGCGCACACCAACGCTGGTGGGGGCACGTGCCCTGGGGATGGACGGTGCGATGGCACTGGAGGATCCAGCGCATGCGCTGGCTGCCCGACACTGAACAACACTCTTTCAGTATCTGGGAGGCTCGACGGCGAACCTGCCACCACGGATGAGACCCCAGCTGTCGTCGCACAAGCAGCATCTCCGGCTGCCGACACTTCCTCGCCCGTCGCCGAGGCTGACAGCCCCGCTCCCGCGAAGAAGGTGAAGTCGGCCGTTGGAGCTCTTAGTTGCGCAAACTGCGGTACCAGCACCACCCCGCTATGGAGGAGGGACGACGTGGGCAATAATATCTGCAATGCTTGCGGTGCGTTTCTCTTTCCTTTCATCTCTGCCGTGCTGGGGGCGTGTTTCATTGTTGTCGTCATTGTGTACGGGATGCTTGGTATTTGTCGTAAAATGGACGGGCTGGTGCACGTTGATTCCCACCGTGGATATTCTGCTGCTTCAAGAGTCGGAGTATTCGATACCATTTTTCTTCCCTTTCTTCTTCCCTTTCACTTTATCTTATCTAGGAGCCCCTTTCTCTCTGTGTTTCGCTGGGATGTCTTCATTTTTTCCTTATTGCATTGTCATCTTAATCGAATATCGTCGGACTTGTTTGGCTGATTGCTATCCTATCAATAGGCCTGTACTTCAAGCTCCACGGCACTCATCGCCCCAACTCTATGAAGAAGACCGTGATCAAGCGACGGAAACGTGTTCCCGCCGCAGCTGGCATGTCCTCGGCACGCATAACAGATCATCAGGCGGCAGAAGCCCTCGTTGGAATCGGTCAATCTGGTGGCAGTCAGCACACAAACACGGGTGGAGAGGAGAGTGATAACGAGGTCGAAGAGCCACAACCTCGGCGAAAACGCGCCCGAAGAGGAAAGAGCGATCGTGAGAAAGGCCGTGCTCGGGAGAAGGACGAAGACGAGGATATGGGCGACCCTGAAGATGAGTCGCCACAGGAGACTAGCGGGCGAGGACGGGGTAAGGGTGAGCGTGCATCCGCACGGAAAGCCTCTCGGGACCCTCACAGTTCTTTATGGGCTGAAGGTGCACTGAGTATGCATCACCAAATTGTGGAAGCACTCGGTGGTGACCGTGGTCATTCCCTCCCTCGCGTTGTGCAATCAGGTCCCGAGTTGGACCGCTTTGCTCACCATCTTGGACGCGTTCCTTCTGGACATGGAGCATTCATTGCGTCGCCTCACGCTGGTCTTGATTTGCCTCCTCTGGGAGAACGATACGGATACGGTCAACCTGGTCTTCTTGGTACCCGTGACTTCGGCGGTGCAACCTCCAGCTATATGCGGTCCACTTCTAATGCGCCCAGCAGAACTCACTCGCCATTGAACCCTGGACTTGCTGCGGGCGTCGGCTATGTTCTGCCTGCGCCGCATGGTGTGAGCCATGGGTATTATGGCCTCGGACATGGACACTCGCCACCTCCCCATGACGCAATCAACGGAGCGTTGTCAGCAGTCATTCCTACGCATGGCGAGTTGCGGCAACATTACGTGGATCTGTATGAGCATCGGAGACGATTGGAGGAGTTGTTAGAGAAGACAGACAAGATGATGACAAGCATCAAGCGCGGACTGGACGAGATGGGTGCTAGTGCGCCACAACAATCACAGCCGCCTCAGTCCCAAGTACAGCCACAACATCAGACGCAGACGCTTGCTCAGCCCACGCCTCAACAACTTCCTTCGTCCCACGAACAACCTCCTCAGCAATCTCCTCCACAAACGGGATTGAGCGCGACGGTGGCCCCCGTTCCTCTTCCCCGTACTGGTGAGCGGGAACGGAGCCGCGAGACGATTTGGCCTGTCGAGTCAGCTCCACCGCGGGAATAATCAGTGGACGTGACGACAACACCAACCCAAAAATATATATGCCTTGCTTTCGTTTCCGCTATCGTATGTTTGCTCTATGGTCTTTTGGTCAAGCCCCACCCGCATCTCCCCTCACCATGCTCAAGAGTAAGCTGGTTGACCCGCTTCGACTCAGCTGGACGTTTTAACATTATGCTGAGTAGTCGTCTTCTATTTCATACACATGTTGTTTGCTTGGCTATTATCTATGTTTCCCTCTCGCTCCTTTTTCCCTTTAAGTACTATGCTTTCGTGTGCATATAGGTTTATTTGTTGTCGTCGTTTTTGGCTGTCATTTATCACCTTTTTTGTTCCCCACTAGCCTAGGTTCTTTCCCATTCGATTCGCTTCAATTTTTGACCTCTTGAATTGTTTTTGCTGCATCGTATTTCATTCGATTTTTACAACCCGCTTTTATAGTCTACATCATACCCATACCTCCCAACCCCCATTGACATGTTCTGGCATTCGTTTGGTATATAATATCTATTCTCTTTTTCCGTCGTCTTCTTGACTTGGATAGTGTACATGCGTCCCGCTCCCCCTCCTGTCGCGCCGTCGTTTGGCATACGAGGATTAGTGGATAAGGTCGCGGTTTTCGTCTAATACATTATAGTTGTCGTTTATACATCTTTTTTTTCTGGGGTTCGCTGTGTCGATGGTGTGATTCGGACATCGATTAACCAAATCTTGAGGTATTCAGAAGAGTGTGTTCGATCGACCGACTTGTATTATAGGATCAAACTTGGGTTTTGGTGTTGGAAGTTGGAAGCATGCATGTTGACGAAGTGAATCACTGGTGGTTTAACGTAGCATGAGTGCTCATGACACAGAAAAGAGGAGTGATGTTAGACAAAGACTCGGCGAACGCATTCGGAGGCCGTCATGCCACAATGATGAAAGACAAGCCGAAGACGTCTCGCCGATGCCCGATAGAAAGAAAGAAAAAAGGTAACCCGATCACAGAGATGAGCAAGGCTCGCTCATTTTCCCCAACGACTTAGAAGTTAGAACTCAGGAAAGCTGAGTGATAATGATTGACAATTAGCAGTCCAGTAGAATCTGTTTGGGAAGGATAGGATCTGAGTCACTGCATTCCTGCCAGTACACTGTACATGCCGTCCCCGTTTTCTATTGCTTAGCCTGGGCCGACAGACCGATCGAGTCGTCATGTCTACATCGCAGATTGGGATCGATAGTCTGTGGGCAGGGGAGGCGAGAGATAGGAAGGCAGGGTAAAGCTAAGAGACCCTGGGGTTTGTGTCTGTGTATTGAATGCCACGATTTTTTTTCCTTTGTACAGGTGAAAGAATTCACGGTGGTCGTCACCGGTACCACGGTGGGCCAATCGATCACGAGGGTACATCCCATCTTACGACTCGCGGATGAAGGGGGGAGGGGGGGGAGGGCAACTTATTGTGGGTTCGTCATCGCTCTATCTGCCTGGTCCTCCTAGTTTGCGTGGCCCAGCGGTTCATCATGCATCAGTGAGGAAGACGGCGAGTGAACGGGCGAGCATCAGCGGTAATCCAGTCTGGTAGGGCAGTGTTGGTTGTTGCCCCATTCATCTCGTCTTCGATCACATTTGCTGCGCACACTGACCGTTCGACCGATCGAATGTGAGCCAAGCTTCACGCTGTGTTATAGATATCGTACGACAAGGCAAGGCGGTGTGACAGAGACAGGATGGCGGTTGATAGATTATCCATGTCACACACGACCTCATCCGTGGCGAAAGGAAGAATAAGGGGAAAGAGAAAGAAAGAAAAAAGGGTCCATCTAGCCGATCATTGCGGAGATGGGTGAGTGGAGTTCACCTCAATCAATGGGACACCAAGGACGACGAGTTGGGGTGGAGTGGGTGGGTGGATGTCACAGCGCAGTCGGTGTTGCACTTGCGCACGTCGTCCACGCTCGCCTTGCACCGATCGAAACAGCAGCTGCACGTTGTGCTGGCAGCAAAGTGATTCCTGGATAGGATACATAAGGCCAAGTGACAGATAAATGAAAAAGGCGATTGTACATGAACAGACAGGGTCTACATCCCATACGGCATGTGGATTCCGATCGAATCCGCGGTGAAAGAGAGGCATGGATGACAGAAAAAGAGAAAAGGGTTCACCTGGATCGCGAGGCTTCAATATCGATCACCCGGAGATACAGACGTAGACGCGTATTGTCCCACTGAGCGAGTGGGCATGTGTGCGCACATGGAGAGATGAAGCTGAGGTATGGAGTGGGTCGATGTCCTGTGTGATGCTGCGTACGGACCACGTGCTAGTGAGCCCAGGGTGAGTCTAACGGACACAAACACGGCGATATATGTACCCATATATGTGTCATGGAGGGAAAGTGACGGGTACAACCGCTGAAGACTAGGGATTTAGTGACGGACGGGATCTTGACTAGTATCTCACGAGACTTAGCATCATTCCCGCGTGCCGTTTTTCTGAGGCAAACGCTGTTAGGCGTACGGTGGGCTATCAGTCCAGGTGCGATCCTGTGCCACTGACACCTCAAGCCTCAAGGGAGGGAGGAGGTTGAAGAACGATTGCCCGCTCTTCGCATCAGTTCCGAGATTTGCAAAATGGGTGTCCCCGCTCATTGCTTCCGTTGTGCTTCGGCGATTGCCGACACCAACATACTTTCATTTCAAGTTTAGATGCATCATGATCATTCAACGAAGTGGCTTTCAAGGACCCTTGTTTACTTAGAAGTCACACGCAGACTTTCGATTTCTAGCGGGGCATCACTCCTTCGGCTCCCCGGTCACCGGGCTCGGCACAAGTTCGTCTCCAGTTGACGCAGTACTCCGTGTTTTCCAGTCGCATTTACTGTCCTGTATATGTTCGTTGTGTCAAACATCTTCCACGCTGCGTCACTTAGATTATCAATAAGAACTTGATCCTGGAACACAACCGCTAGGCCGGTGATATCGATGATGCAACCGCCTCACTCTGCTCAGCTGGTCAAGAACCCAATGGCACGTCACTTTCGACAGACATCTCGATCGGCATGGGGATCTTCGAATCAAATCTTTGGCTTATCTCAGTACATCCCTGAAGTCTACTTTGCTCGGGTCGTCCTTCCATCGATGGTTAGCTGAGTGCAGTCAAGCCTGACCGCTTTCAGTGGCTGGAACGAGATGACAAGCACTGATTCCGAGCTTTTGGATATGGATGGATCGAACTGTGTTGTATGGTACGTCGGTCCTTCCGCTTTGCGTATCCCGCTCAATACAAGTAGTCAACTTTGTGTCACTATTACGACTCATTTGGATACTAATACTGACCTGGAAACCCTCGTATTTGCGTTGTGCATGGACTTGACTTGTTTGTTCGTTTCTCTTGGGTACAAGACCTCGATATTTCGTTGACATTATTCAACGCTCTCATGTCAGTCGAATGCATTGATAGGGTGCTCTCAGCGATGTTCACTATACCTTTTTCTCCTGCACAGCTCATGCTAGGGCATCTTTGCAAACAATTGCTTGAGGCGTTCGTCCAGTATGCCAACTCAGAAACGTTGGCCAAACTGGTTTCTTTGACAGCTACCCGGGTCCGAAATGGATACTTGTCCTTGATATTTATCATCGAGTCCAGCGTTGTACTACCACCCTTATCATCCTTATCATCTACGTAAGTACCACCTTTATCTGGACCTGATGTCACTTCTTAATTGGTCATGCATGTATATATCCATATCCATCCACTTGTGTTTGTGTCAGAGAAGCCGACCCATAACGCATGTTAGGCAATGATTTTCTTGATAAATTCTCTTAGATCTATTGCGCCAATCTTGATTATCATTATCTTGTCCGTAATAGTTCATGACCGCACAATGCATTCTTTTTGCTTGCTCTGCTTTCTGTTGCGCAAGCCCGTCAATAACAAGACTCATGCCGAGCGTTATGTTCCATTGATGATTGAGCTCACACAGTCTAGTGACTCTTGCCGTTGCCTCTGCTAGTGCTCGCTGAAGTTGTGCCAGTGGCATCTCCCTCCCGGACCGCTGGTTTGCTAGCGTACTCCGATATTTCCCTGGATTCACACTAGGCCTGATTTCGCAGTGAACTCTTAGCAAAAAAGCAGCAAGCTCACTAGTGATCAAAGACGCATTCAGCGGCTCGGACGCAGCAATACTCAGATTTTATCACTCAGTCGTTGATCTAGTTGTGCCCGAAGAATGTGGGAGTCCTGTTATCGACGCGCCACTTGGACATGATTAGACGCTGAATCGATTGAAGACAGCTAAATCATTTGCTTCTCTTAACCTACCTCTGACCTCGACCGTGAAATGTGCAGTCCACGTTGGTCAGACGAGTTGGGTTGCGCTGACCCATCACAAGATATGTGAGTTTGCTGAAATAAAATATGATCCCATAGGCAATTAAGACGGTCGAGTGGATGTTCGAGGTCTTGAATAGATGTATGAAAAACCGTTAACCGTGCTCCATATGGTTATCCTGTCTGGTACACATGGGTACCTAGAGAACGGACCGTGCTTATAGACCGGTGCCAACTTGAAGGGGCATACCCTTGGAGCGGCAAATAGAATTGTCGGTGCCAGACGAGGTTTACTACAGCATCATATTCCTCAGTTATGAACAAGACGGACGCATGAATGCAAGTCGCCCCGTCTCTGTTCGCTACCGACGGATATGGCCCTGCATAGTGCCGTACGTGTCGCCTCCCATGTGTCCGTGCAATACATCAGCACCACTAAGTCGAAGTGCTTCTCGGTCTTCTTCATACACTGTCGGGTATTACGCACGCCAGATCTGCATTAGCGTAATCGTCGCGAAGGATTTACGATGCTTACAAAACGTCAACTCTTCAAGCGTGCGACCCGATGTTTCCGGAAACATTACGTAGACGAACACGACTTCGAAAGCGTTCCACACACAGTACCTGTCATTTTACGTACAGGCGTGTCCAGATGAATGTCCAGGTCGACACTCACAGGATGTACCATCGCCATCCTGTCCAACTAGCTTCAGAGATACAAATAACTGAGGCAGACATCAGCATACCTATAGCGTCGATCCCGATGGGGTTGATGAACTGAGCAAAGAACATTCCGCCTCGATACCACCATTGGTATAATGCAAGACCGCTGGCTCGAGCATGGAAAGGGAAGATCTCCGGCACGAAGCCTATTTCATATAGTCCATGTTCATCCCTGCGATAACCAGTTGAATATTATATTTATGGCAAAACTTACTGCAGTCCAAGGAGCCGAATCCCAGGTTGTAAGATGGATTATGTAAAAAGATAAGACTGTGAAGCATATAGTGAGCGTGGTATTTCAGTATTCGGTGAACTTGATACTCACACTAGCGCCACTTGGGCAGACAAATTCCTGTGAGTAAGCGAATAGTCCGCATTGGCCACCGTGAAAGCAGAGAGTACAACAAAAAGGCAAGTGGCACTCGCCTGTAAACGTTGAGGATGATGTACACAGCCAAACCAAAGCCGTTACTTACTAAATACATCGTACGCCGAGGGTATCGAGGCGCAATCGACAAGATAAGTGAACCATTAAGCAACTTCCAAGAATTTTGGACAAGGTTGACGATATTCTTCGTTTTATCACCGTGAATACCAATGTTTTCCAAGAGCGAAGGAAGGAAGTAGCTATCAGTGTGATATGCAGGTAGTCCAACAGATGGCAACAAATGACTTGGCTCACGAAAGCAATGCGGAACCATTCCAGGGGTTACATAGACCAAGGAATATTGTAATGGCAATCCGCCTCTGCATTCCTCGTGTTGAAAACGCCTTTACGTTCGTCTCAGCAGTCTTCTGGCACGCCTCGAGCGTCTCTTCGATTTCAGCATACTCTGCCTTGACAAACTCAGAATTTTCATCTCCCTCTGCATGATACTTCACAAGAATACCAAATGCTTCACTGGCCCTTTCCCTAGATATGAGCCAACGAGGAGACTCAGGAACGAACCAAATAAATGAAGCCTGAAGCAGGCTAGGGACTATTTGCAGAATGGATGGGATCCTCCACCCCCAGTTGCTTTTCATGGAAAAGGTTCCGAGGGTCACGACAGCAGCAAGTATAGCACCTAGGATGGATTAGCCTAAAAACCACACGGAGGGATGATCTCGATTTACCAAGATAATAAGAAGTACTGAAAATACCACCCATAACAATTCGCTCCCTCGGATGCGAGAGTTCTGCATAGTTTACATGACAATCGGATCAGCGAGTTAACGTTACATCGACGCACCTCCAATCAAAACAGAGGCAGCGACTACGCAGAAGATGATGGAAAATCCGAGGATAAACCGAGCAATGACGAACATTGTGACTGACCAATTTACACCGTGAAAGGCATCCCACATGTTCAAGATATGTCACCAACTTACAATTCAAAGCAGATCCTTGAAGGATACCACCAATCACAGAGCCTATACTTCCAATAAATATTGCATACCGCCTGCCAAACTTATCCGCGACCAAGGGGGCGAACGGAGTGGCAACGACACAACCCAAGGAATACATTGAAACCATGAGACCCAATGATGCAGAATGAGGATGATCATAGTCTGTGATTTCAGTTGAAACCATATGGCACCAATGATGGATGCTCCCTCACACTCGAACCAAGAGGGCACAGCCTGGAGGCCATTTATCATGGACGAGTCGTAGCTATCTCCACATGAGCAATTTACGTTCGAATATAGGAATTTAACTACCTGCCCAGTCGTCATTTCGACTCCAATACAAGCCGGAAACATCAAGAGATATAAGAGCCGAAGGTTGGGTTTTCTGTACCATGGAACATCATCTTGATCCGCGAGTCGGGAAACGATATTGCCATTTTCTGGATACAAGGTCTGACCATCTGTCTGCGAGTCCATGTTGATCTGTGAGACAATAAGCTGCGAGATCCTTGTTTCTTTGGATACGTCGAAGGAATTCAAATGAACGTCTCAAGACGTTAAGCAGCGACTTTAAAACGCGCAAGTTGGATGAACAACCTCAACGGAGGCCTCCGTAAAAGGGTTGTGAGTCTTGGAAATGATTATGTAACCTCATCTGAGTTGCTTTGGCAGCCATCGACCGCTGCATTCAGCAAGATGGTCTGTGATTCCATAGGTTTGATGTGGCACCTTTGATAACCTTCCTTCGTTTAAGCTTATCCCGCAACTAGATTGGAGAATCACTGTGAACAAGAAGAGATGAGACACTGGCAACGGTGCTTGGCTGGGGAGTGACTCGGTCCTGAGCTAATTAATCTATGAAAGTAACTCTAATAGAACGGGTACGTTGCGAAGAAGCGCGTTTTTCCAGGTAGGTGATAAAAAGGAACGCAGGCGCAACTGAATGCCATGCATATGCCAACTCAATGACATCAAATTCAGGCCCTCAGGGACGACCGTGGTACAGCATAGCAGCAGGGAGACCCACTCACAAGGCTCGCTGTAAAAGTTTTGGCATCTAAGTTCAGTGCTTCGATGTTTGTTTGTCAAAAATCAGCGCAGGGGTTCAAAGGGAATTTTGAGGCTCAACATTTTCCGGTCATGTCACTCTTCTCGGACCTAGTAGGACTCTTCAGAGCCAAGCAAACAAACTGCTTCATCACAACCTCCCTAAAAATATCTCCTTTATCTGGGGCGGAGATGCCGAGGAACATATTATCCTTCCGTTCTTCGCAGCATCTGTCTCGCCTGGTGACAGGGCAAATCAAGCGATCCCACCCTCGTCTTACCCATAAATTGAACGAACCTCTCTCCTCACACTGACCCTTCTTCACTGATACAACGCCCCACAGGTATTCACGACACATGTGCTCCTGAGCCATCGCCGTGACATTGTTTCCACGTGCCCGTATAGCGGTAATTAGTGTATCCTCTCCACTGTGCATCCGGACCTCCACCGATCGCAAGTCCCGAGCGTGGTGTTCCCGCTAGCCGATTCCGGGATCCGGAGGTTCCATCCGATCTGGCGTGGATTCGCTTCACCGCCGCTTCCATAATTTGCGGGTACCCAAGAATCAAACATCCGCTTCACTCAGCACTCTTCCTTCCCCAGCGTACCGGACGCCGTTGACAGACCGAGTGCCACTAAGGAAAAATACAGCAACGTTCGTGGAAGGATCGATGATGTATAGTACAGAACTCTATCGGACACAGACCGCCCTGTCAGCGTCATGCTGAGTCAGTGGCAATTTTTGTTATTGCATTGTTGCGTTCGGTGACTCAATGGGTGAAAATGAACATGTCCATCTTATAAACATGAGTGAGCTTTTTCAGTTGTTCAGTTGCTTAGCGGTGTAATTGCTCAATTGTTCACCGGCGAGAGTGGTCGCGTGATTAAATTCAAACGGAAACTAAAAACCAAACAAATTGACTGCGAAAAAACCTTGCAACTGTCACACTGTGAGGCTGTTCATAGTAACCTTGACTGACGGTGTGCCATGGGGTGTGGGGGGGGGGGGGCGAGGGCAGTGGGTAGCATTGACGTACAACACAGCACAGCGCTCAGAGTAATCGATTGATCCGTATTACTCGCATCAGCGGATATAATCATTACTAAATGAGTGTACTTGTGCCGCGTGCCTCATGGACCTACTACCCTTGGAGTCGAGATGCGAGCGCAGGCCTGACTCAGGGCAAGGGGGGAACTTCAACCCTCAGGCCTCAGGCGACTCGGGGAATTGGGCGGTGAGTCGATGTGCATAGCCTGGTACTGGACACTCTGCGAATCTTGACTTCGAGCGGGTACGGCAGTTTGCATAAGCTTGGTGCTGTGCAAGTTGCCAATATACAGTATTGTATCCGGTGGAATTAGTAGCCGACTGCAGTGTACACGTGTGCATACCAGGCTACCTAGTTAGACACCTAGTATGGATATAGTACCGCCGGGATACTAATACCCTTTATGTAATATTTTGCGGCTACAATTGAACCAACGGCTGGTTCGGACTGGCTTACATCTCATCGCGGTATGCGGAGTGTCCATAGGAATCATGACTAAACTCAGATTACCGTCGTTACGTCGCCGCGACGGCTATCAATCGGTCGTTGCACCAGGCGACGCATTAACAACAATTTTATGGCGATAGTAGTTCGCAGCCTTCTAGCAAAGCGTGATATCATGAATATGCAGGTCTGCATGAATTGAAAGAACGAGACTATCCTCGATGGCGATAACAGGGATTTAAAACCTTCTGCCACGTGGACATCAGTTGTGATATTATGACTGACCGATTCTTATGTTACTAACATAACAGCTTGAAGGCGTACAAGCAAAATGGGCGCTTCGATAGGTCCGTGACCATCGAACAACTGTACCTGGTCGGCCAATCTTACGAGACCGATGATGGATGATGAGTTATCGACATCAACCGATATAATCATGGATTGATGAAGTGGTGTAATCGGACCATTCGGACCATGATGCCGGACGTTGGTAATCTGCCCCTGGGCAGCCCGGTGTCCATCGATTCATTGATGATGTGATCACAGGCATTCTTGTCAAAGTTATATCGGGACTGACATCTGTAAGTAGTTTATGTAAAAAAAATCGATACGAATGGGGTACCATCGAGACTTTCCGAACTCAGGCTGGGCACCAAACCGCTCATGTCACAAAATAAGTCCCTTGATGCTGTGGATTGACTAAGGGAAATATGAAGCCGAGGCCGGCTACCTCTTGCTACGACGGAGAGTCTCTCAAACTGTTTGAAGCCACAGTGACGTAGACTGTGTCACGCGTGTAACAGATCATAAGGAGATTTACTAGTTGAGAGGAGGTACAACAAAATGAAAATTGATTGAGGTTTTCACACACGAAAGTAATAGGATACGTCATGCGGCGAGTAGTAGTATAACATAAAGACCAACCGAGCTGGGCGAGCTTGGTATACCATAAAACCAATAAAAAGAAACGAGAGGAATAAAGGGTCCATTCCTACAAAATACTAACCTAAAAATCAATTCATGACCCACCGCCTAACCGCCTGACACGATCCGATTTCGGGGTGTAACAAGACAGTGGAAAGCCAGTGCTGCAGCCTTCGTCGTCGGTCGTCCAGAAACGCTGGTCGGTAGCGCGAGAGGGGCGATTTAGGAGGAAGTTCAGGGATAAAGTGTTGTAGGTGCGGCTGCAGGCAGGTGGATGTGAGTTATTAAGATAAGAGCCAAAAATGAAAAAGGAACACACGGGCAAACTACGCCGAAGCGCTTGATAAAGCTCAACAAAGGAGCTGTATCGTTTGTGTGCATGGATTATCGTGCTCTGTGAGTTCGTGTGGGTATTCGGTGATAGAGGACACAGATAGAACCACCAACCTCTTTCGTCCGTATCACACAATCGTACACTATCCGTAGTTTACAGTTCATTCAATTGGTACAGAAGGAAAAGAACGTATGAGAGACGCACCAACGTAGGCACCACCAGGCCTGTCCCCGACGTTGGTCCACCCATTGATCTGAACATTCCTCGCAAATGTCTGACTCTCCCCTGAGTTATCCCCGAGCCAAATATCGTGCGAGAAAACCGACGGTGCGCTGTAAGAGAAGCGGCGTATGGACGAGCGGGATTCCGCGTCTGGTTCCTGGTGGTCAGCGTCAGACTGCAGTTTAGCTCGGTAAACGATGGCCTAATGCAACCAACCACGGCCTTGCATTCCTGCGAGAGCCGAGCGGGGCAAGGCATAGGGCGCAAGCGCTTATGGTATGGTGATAAGGTAATACCTACATCGCATAGTTCGTCGTAAAACCGGGACTCCTCTTCGACGTCGATCCCATCGTCTGGGATAACCACCAGAAGGCCGGTCGCGTTCTGGAACGGGTGGACTATCGGAGGAGAGGAGAATGCGCCGCAGGACCTGGGCTGAGGCATGGCATATGAGATGACGAAAACAAAAAAACGGATTGTGCGGTAATCACGTGAACATTTGACATAATAGGGGTAAACGAGTAATCTAGATTTCCGATTTCCTGACAGATGCCGAACTTCGGCATAGGAATCTGTTCTACTTTGCCGTGACGCTGCCATTACTATCTTCGATCGCCTTGATCATGGCCCCTCCGATCCTGTTCGCCTCCTCGAACCGCGACTGGAAGAAGTCAGCTGTGCGCGTGAACCGGTCCTTGTAGAGCTCGAAATCCCCAAACGCGACGCACTGGCTCCATCCACGTGCAGCGACGACGAACTCTAGGTCGTCTGAACGATGCCGGACGTCGTACACGGCCGAGTGGATCGCGGCGTCCAGCCGTGAGGCTGAGCGGAAGAGGTACTCGGCGACGCCAATCCACATCCGGAACACAGGGGTTGCGGCGAGCGCGAGGTGGTCGAATGGTTGGATAGAGAGGCGGGCCCAGCAGTCAACCATGGCGAGGAGCGCCAGGTGGGAGTTGGTCCGCGGGGCTGTAGCGCCCGTGGGCGAAGTATGGCCGCGACCGAGGTTGTGATTACCGCCGATCGTAAACTGGTCAAGGACATCCTCGGTAAGGAAGACCACTTTCGAACCGCCTTCTTCTGTCTCCTTGACGCCAAACACCTTCTGGCGAGCGGCGTAAATACGTTTCCGGAGGGTCTTATGGTCGCCAGCAAGCATGAGCTTGAAGATGTCGGTTGCGCTGGAGGCGAAGGTGTCAAGCTGAACCTTTGCCGAGGGATTAAGGATCGCGAGGCCAGCGTATACGTGCCACTTGTTGGAGTATATCCGAAGCATGATATTGACCTTGACGGTTTCAATGCCACCAACGTACTGGCCTTGTTCCCATGGATATGAGCGTTGAGCAGCCCATGCTGTGCCCATACTAGTGTGAGAGAAATCAGGTTGACTTGCCAATGGAACGAATGGGAAACGTGCCTGAGGAAAGCAGCATGTGTGACTGCCTGGACGTTAGCGGTGACGAGGTCGTGATCCTCGTAAGAGAGATAAACATAACGAGACTTGAAGCACTTGAATATGCTCTCGACGATGCGGACACTGTCATCGGGGGCACGATGTCTCATGATGACCTGGGGTGGGAAGACATGTTGAAAGAGGGAGGTCAACGGAAGGGGCATGGACTGCGTGGCAACCAAGGACGTACGAAGGGCTGGCCCACCGGAGAAACGGAAGGACCGTGCAGGGAGTGTATTGAGACTATGTGAACGTCATTGGGAAGGTGTGCCTCGAAGGCTGCCTTTTCGGGGGCCTTGACGGACGTCTGACCAGAGACGATAGCACCTACTTTGGTGGCTGGATGGGATGAAGATTCCCATGTAAGTGACAGTTCTGAATGGAAGCGAGGAACGTACAGGGGCCATACTGTTGCACGACACGGTCAATATACTCGGCTTCGACCGCGTACATGATGAAGTCCGAGATCCGAGACACGGCGTGACCATCTGTGTGGACGGTGATTCCGGGGACGCCTAAGACGAGAATATAACGTGAGAATGGAAGTGTTATCTGGTAGTGACTGGGCGGGTGAACCATTGTAGGCATGTTTGAGTGACTCATATTTCTCTGGAAGATCACATATGCTGATTCTGAGTCCGTTAGGTTGGGGCAAGCATGAGAAAGAAGGCGTGTAGTGTGTACCTTTTCCAGCCGGCCGCGGAGAGAATGTTGGCGTACATGGTGCCCATAGCACCCATGCCGATTAGACCGATCGTTGGCTGCTGGTGGACAGGGTGATCTGGGCTTACGTCGACCGGGATAGACATGGCGAATAGAGAAAGAAAGACGGCCCTCGAACTATTATTCGGGTCGAATTCGGGTGTTGTGCGGACGGTAACCGGCAACCCAATCAGTCCTTGAACAGCAACGACAACGACGACAACAACAACATATAAGTGGCATTCCCCCGCTGGCTGTGAGTCTTGGTCGCTGCAAGCACTGTTGACCAGCGACTGACCAGCGAATCTAGACGGGAGAGCTACAACTCACACTCGTTTAGAATCGCACTGCCTCTGAGTCATTGATCCCGATCACACGCCAGAGTCAACTCTATTTTGGTTCCCCAAGAGCAAGTCTCTCTCTCTCCGTTGTATGTTACCGCTCATGGAACCTGTGCAGGCTATTGCTCCCCAACCGTTTCTAAGCACATATTCGCCTCATCAATCCCTCCGTTCCGTCTCCGTCCGCTCGCATAGCCCTCCCAGTGCTTCCCATGTTTTCCATACCACGAATCTCTTCCCACTGCCAGCGTAGCCCATCACACTCTACTGACCATCAAAATCCCCACAAACTGGCTCATGATCTCCCTATGTCCTCACCCACTCTCGCAATCACCGCCTCCCAACTCGATGATCTACACATCCCATCACCCCCCATGCCTGCCTCACACTTTCACCATCCAACCAGCGTCCCTTCCACGCCGACGACGACCTCCCCATCTACCGGGTACAGCAACTTCTTTCCAGGATCACTCTCTTCTGCGACGTCCGAATCACTGCCCTCCATTGACCCATCCTATCGTTCCGAGTTTGGCACCTTGACTGCCGGATCACATTCTCCTATATCTCCTAATTCCTCCAATCTTCCGTGGCCTCAAAACAAACCAGATACCCACCCGTCGGTATTATACGAGTACCCTCCCAGCTGCTTATCCTCGACCGCGCCCCGTTTTACTCCGTCCGTCCCTTCTGCAGCAGCTGCCGACAGCGCCAGCGCAGTCGACATCAGCCAACGTCAATCTCCAGCTGACCGTCACTCGCGATCCCACTCGCGGCTTACGGTGACCATCAAGAATCTGCTCTCCAAACATACCGTACCCTCGCCTTCCCGATTTTCTTTCAAATCAGCCGCGTCGACGGCCATGCGCTCCGAAAGTGATATGCTGTCCAGTCCGTCCGCCGTCCCTGGTGCATCTAGCCAGTGGCCCATAACGACAACGACGCCTTGCGAGTCACGTCATTCTCCCGACCTTGAAATCACAGGTATCGTACTTTTTCTTACCGTATCTATGACAAGTTGCATCTCTGACTCACGTGGCATACGAACGAAGCAGGTTCCAAACCATATGAGGCCCATACAGGCTATGGGTCGTCAACAAGCCCAGAGGGCATCGCCATTTTAGATGCCTCAAGTGCTCACACACCCTCCCCGGCTGTTGCTCGTGGAAAGGAACCGAAACAACGCAACGTACTGCGACGCCGTCCCAGTGGCTCTGCCAAGCTCGTAAGGGGGCGTGAACGGGGTATGAGCAGTCCCTGCCGACCACATGACCTCGATCTCAACCGCGTCCATCTGCCACCCAACGGGAGAACTTCGCATCATCAAGGCAGGCCGTCTTCGCCGCGGACTCCGGCCAGCGCCGTCGCCGAGGCGTATAAGCAACAACAGGAACTTCGTCAAGATGATCCAACTTCCCTCACTAAATCGTCACTGGACAACCAGGGGTGCTCGACCGCGTCCCACGATAGTTGCGTGTACGATCGGAAAAGTAGGTTTGAAATGATTGAATGCGGACGTGTTTGGAGTACCGGTACTGGTACTGGTACTGGTACGCCTCAACCCGCGCCGTCGACATCGGACCTGGTCGGTCGGGGCCTCACGCGCAAGGTCTCTGCGCGGTGGCGAAAGCTCAAGGGGGGAGAAGCTGATGTAATTGGAGGGACATCAGAGGACTCCCCATTACGCGGTAGAGCTAGAGGACATTCAAAAGGGCGTCCCAGCCTTCAGGGGATGTGGAAAGGAGACAGGGTGCGCTCAACTGGACAATCAATGGATGACCTACCGAATGCGAACATGGGAGACAGCACAAGCGCGAGCCCTGTTTTCGGGCGTCAGTATGCACGTTCAGGGACAAGAGGTAAGGAGGTTGTGGATGGGGGTGGCGAGGGGAGCAAGCTGTGGCGGTTGATGAGACGAATCAGCACTGGCGGTTTGCGGGACAGGTTCCAGGTCCAAAAGGAAAAGGTCGTTGTTCCGCCTGTGCCCGCAATTCCGAAGGAGCTATTGGAGAAGGTAGACCAAAGCCAAGAGGAACGTGGCATCAGCGAGCAACCTCTGTCAACGAAGCTCCACCATTTGCCAGTGACGAGGAATAATCTCATCAATAGCAACGTCATCATTACTCCTACTCGACCAAGCGTGGCAACCTCGTCCTCGGTTCGTTCGTCCGACGTCTCGTCTTCCCCGTTCTTTTCCAAGACGCATTCGGCACGGTCTTCGGTGTCGTCTTATGGTGAGGCTTTGGGAGGGTCTTTGGCACTCGATCGACATATCATAGCGCCACTCGAACAGTTGCGGTTAGGTGACGGGCAGTGCGGCGAGCCGAGTACGTCAACCTCAATGCCAGTGGTGGCAGTGCTAGTACCGCAATCTCCCCGTCGGTCTCCGTCTGTACCTGGCTGCCTAAGAAGGGCGGACGTGGAAGATCGTGATGATCACGAGCCATTTCCGTTGCCACCATCTTCTACCCGTCGACAGACGTGTTCTGGGGAATCGCGTTCTTCCTCGTGTGGGTCGTGGAGAGCCTCCTCGTCGTCTGCATCTGCATCTGCATCTGGAAGCCCGAATGCGCATCATACGTCTAGTCATCATCAAACGCACGGACTATCGTCATTGTCGCCGCCTCCGCCACGGAGATTGTCGAGGAGCTCGGGACGTGGAGGTGGAGCGGGCGGGAGCGTGATAAGTTTACCGTCATCATCGTCGCCCTCAACCCGCTCGTCACGTTCGCATATACATTCGCGTTCGCTGGTAGTGGGTAAACATGGGGATGGAGGTGTGCGGCAGATGGAGCGGGTGCCGAGCGCGCAGAGCAATATGACTGCGCGAGGTAGAGACTTGACGACCGAACCTGGATGCTTGCGATTGCATATGCCAGAGCGAGGCAGAGAGCAAAATGAAGGCCGCTCATCGCCCTGCACGACAACGAGCACGCAGTTCACGTTTCGAGAACTTCCACCAGATGGCCTAGCACGACGGCCCCCATTAAGTGAACAAGAAAAGGCGGATATTTGGGATGACTTGTTGACACGGAGCGAACAGGCAGGCGGGACCTTGCACATTTATGGTGGCGCACCCGAGTTAATGTCGGACAGTTTGAGGTTTTCGATGAGTTCGGAGGCCTGATTGGCCGATGGTGGTTTGATTTTCGTGTGTCATTTGTTGGAACCGACGACATGCCTCTTTTCTTGCTTGACATATACCCTTGCCCTTCCCGCGTTTCTCTTCGCGTTTCATCTGCTAACCTTTGACATTCTGACATCTTTATCCACACACATCATATACGTACATATCAACCACCGTCATTCATTTATCGCATCTGAGTCACGCAGACGACTATTCTTTCTTTACCTCCCCTTCTACTCTTTTGTACTAATACACCGTCACATCTGACGATGGCCGGAGGGTATCCACTTTCCCGCTCAAGTGGTGTCTTTCCTCCTTTGATCACCCTTAGGTCCTTCTCGGTAACACTATTATACATATTGTATGCTTATTATTTCAGAGAAAAAAGCAGACCTCTTGATCGAGGTTGTGGTATTTAATCGCTACTTTTCCTTTCTGCACGTATTCTTTCTTTCTTTTTCTTTTCGTTAGGCCAGTATGTGCCGTACCTTACACTATGTAGGTTTGACTATGTAAAACCTTGACATAGAACACAGTCTGGAACCGACAAAGTATAGCGAATATTCAATCTGATCAGATATTTTCGGCATCTTGTGTGTCACAGAGCCAGACCTCGGGGACTGACTTTCATTGCTGAAAATACCAAACGACTAGTACACGTTTCCCTTGAGATGGCGGGCCAAATAAATTTATTTGATGCATCAAAGAGAGTGGTCACACATAATAATAGATATTTTTGGAGTATTTCCAAGCTACAAATATAACCATACAACATTGCGCCTTTCCAGTTTATTATGCAAACGACTAAATCTGCTCGAGTTCGAAAACTGCGTTCTGATCGGGCAAATTTGGTCAATTTACCATGGCGGTGCTGCTTAGAAATGTACGCCATTCCATCATCACGTGGCTACTGGAGCGTGGCCATGCTGCAAATCAAATTGGAGCTTAAACTCCGATATCGAGTTCGGGTACATGGTTAACAGTATCATAGCCTTCGTTGTCTGCTGTACGTAGGCGAAGCGAGAGACTGGTTGTAATTTTGCGCCGCAAAATTGCTATGTGGTAGAAAAGGATCGAGAATAACTATTACTACATCGATAGCATGACAACAGTGACGTATTACTGTTCATAAACCTTTTTTCCTGATCAGTGCGGCGTGCGCCGGGAAGTAACGGTGCACAGCACGGTGTATCCGGCCAAGGCGGCTGTACGGATATGAACTGATCGATCATCGTCGCGATGTGGGGCGGCGAGTGGCAAAAATTTGTTCAAGGATGCGAGGAGAGAAAAAATGTTAGTCGTTGCCCACCTGTGGCCAGTGGCCACCGCACGACCGCACAAGACGGCGTAATAGAACGAAGAGACCCGAAAGAGGCAGGTTGGGTAAAATGGATTATATATTACTACACGCAAGAGCCGTACAATATCAACTTGAACCTACGCTAGTACTTACTAGTTGCATTGGCCAAAACGAAAAGCAAAAAGATACGTTCTTTCCGGAGTTAGACGGACTCGTCTTACCGAAGATCAATCGATCCAAAAGTCAAATTCATACCTCTTTACGAAACTGAAATTCCTGGTACCTTTGCTGTTTGCGCCGCATCCATGTGAGGCACCAGCTACAGAAATATGTACATATATATACATATACATATATATATATTCGACTTACTCCGCAGGCCCATCTAGTAGACTGGAACTTGCCGTTGACCGGACACTGCCAAGGTAAAGTTTATTATTCGAACCTGAATGATCAAAGGCGTTATTACACTAGAAGTCCGGTTGTTCATCTTGCAAGTACCGGCGGGTCTTCTTGTCACCCGGACTTTTATTAACATTGCAACACTGTGACCCACTCGAATCGGCTCACTTACATATCCGGGAACTAGCTCTGAGTCACGTCAATCTCTTGGAATCCTTTTAAACCGTTCACTGCTTTCCGGGTTCGTAAGTTCTACTCCGCCGCTTTTATCGTTATACCTCTCCCCCACCTTGCTAATTCGTATACCTTTCTGCCTATATGGACCCTGATAGGCATCTGCCCATTCCTGGGCGAAAGCATCCTCGGGGCCCTCCTCCAATGGTGTCTTCTTCTACACCAGACACTCAGGGCCGCCCTATCGCGCCCTCCGCAACTCCGTATCAGCACTCTCTCCCCTCCATCCGGCAACTTCACCCCTATCTACCGCCTTCTGGGGCGACACAACCTCATCTTCCAGCTCAGGAATCGCCGTCGTATGCTTACGCACCATCCGGAGCTTATGCCGGTCCTTCAGGATCGACAGACCCTCACGCCAGTCAACAAATCCTCCCTCCGAGCGGCATGTATTCACGAAGTGAAGGGCTTGAGTCAGAGCCCGAGGGCGAAGCCGAACAACCTGGGCCCGCCAAGAAGAAACGACGGAGGCAAGCCCTGAGCTGTAATGGTACGTGTTTTGAACGTCATACTTTACGCGCTAATCTCGTTGACGCGGATCGCTTATTGGTACACGCCTGACTTTGCTTGACGCCTCTCGCAATGTTATGTGGATGCATGCACTCGAACCTGACCACGCGGCCCATACAGAGTGCAAAAGGCGGAAGATAAAATGCGATAGGTTCGGTATTTGAAGCCCGTCGTCAGGTCTCAAGTCTGAGGTTATTTTTTTCTCTGATTTTCCAGGGCGCAGCCTTGTGGTCCCTGCACGCGACGTGGTGAACAGTCAAAATGTCAGTGGCGCACGTTGGAGCCTGTGTATGTCGATGTCTGGTATCCTAACTTCATCGGCGGCATTGATAACCCAGGTCCCAGGGACAAATACGTCACACGCGCAGAATATGATGAGCTGAAATCTCGTACTAGGGCTGAATATGACGAACTCAAGGCCAGGTTGGATCACCTGGAAACCATGGTCTCGCGCATTTTCTCCGCCCCATCTAGCGCCGTCAATGTGCCGGTATACTCTATGTCAACCGATATGGCAGGCACCTCATCATCTGAAGGCATTTCATTCCACACTGGTCACGCATCAACGGGGTCAATGCTCTACTCGCCCGTTATGCCTCCGACGTCTTCGTACCAAGTTGATCATGTGCCTAAACCTCCGCAATACCCATCAAACTCTCCTCACGTAGTTACGCCCAGCGCACTCACGGCCACTAGTCCTACTCCGCCTACTATCCCAGGAGGAGGCGGTGGCGGTCCGAGCCACATCCGACGCCCCTCCACTTCAGCCGAAACTTTGTCCCCGACCGCCGTAAGACAGTCACCCCTTTCCCTCGCCTCCATCACATCTCCGTACAACACGGATGCACAGTCAAAAAACTACCACGCGCAGACGCTCAACTTGCCGGGCGTGCGTCTGCGCCCAGCACTTCTGCTTCTTCGAGACGGATGGAACGACCTGGCAACAACAATCACGGCAACAACGCCGCTACGCCACGGCACTTGGGCACGCCAGCGACGATGGGAGAATACCCACTACACCCACACACGTCACACACGGCAACGGCGGGTGGCTCGGATGTTGCCATCGAGGGACCGTCGTCATCTTCCGGCGGCCCTCCCATGGCTCTCCACCTACCCGGCCCGTCGCCTCGTGCGCGATTTGGAGAATCGGGCGGCGTAGGAGGTGCAGGGATGGGAGGAGCACCAAGTGGACTGCCCAGGCTCGGTTCAGGCCCAGAGCCGAGGGACGGCAGGGATGGGAGGCATGGTCCTTCAATGGAGCGATAACGGCCCAACCGAAAAGTCTTAATCCCGTCTGATCGGGAATGACGCGCGTGCTTGCTTACCCATTCATTTCTGTGGTTACCCGAGCAGTCCGTGTTCCGCAGACTCCACCACTCCACAACACGCGGTAGGATGTGTTGTTGTTTTGCGACGAAATATTGCTGTCGCCGATTCACTTACACGGACATTAATTCTTTCCTTTTTTCTTTCGTTTCTTTTTTCACTTGTTGCTTCGTAGCCCATCTCATTACCCACTCAGACTGCTTCTCGCCTCGTGTTAATGAACATTACTCATTGCTCATTGCTCATCAATCATAGTTTTCTTTTTCTTCCTGCGACGCATTTCACGACATCTAGCATGTGCCAATTATATAGATCGCTCCGTCGTAGCTAGTACGATATCCACTGCCTGTAGCCTCTCTTCCATTGTAATTTCTCGTCACGTTGAGCCGTAAATAATTTACGAGCGTCTTCGAGAGTCCGTCCGTTTTCGATTGTCTGGAAAAACAAAGAGGGGGAAGGTCACTCCCAAACCAACTTGCCCCGCTCGTCCACCGCAGCATGCATGCCACCGCTCGGTCGTTTCCCACCCCCACTTCGCTGAGACTGCTCAATAATGTGGAGCCGCTCCAGCTCGCGCTTGTGCCTCGCAAGGCCATCCAACCGCTCCGCCTCAGCCTCCAACCTGACACCCTTAGTGAGTTCCCGCTTACGTGCATTTTGTCGTTGTTTCTTTGTCATCGTACTACTTGACCCAGCTGTTTTTCTTGCTGCTGCTGCTGCTGGAGATGTCGAAGCGAAACCCGACTTGAGCAACGCAGGACCTAAATATATTTTGTTTTGCCAAGGGATTGTTCAGTAGTCAGTCTCGGACCCACAACAGATTGAACTACCTGATCGGCTACTTCGACTTTTGACAATGCCCCACTCGCCTTCGTCTTCTTGATCGGCGTCGGTGTCCTGGAACGAACCCTGGTCTTCGATAATGTCTCCATAGTCGTCCCATGAAAAGCCAGGGACGGGGGCGTCGTCCAACCGAGGGCGGACACGCATGACGCGTGCAGGTGTAGGGAAATCAGGCTTTACTAGCATGCTGCGAAAGATAGAATATGCGGAAATCAAAATCAGCGCCCATACCACTGGAAGTCGGGGACAAAACCACCAGTGGAGCAATGAACAATGTAAGGAATAAAAAGCGGAGTACACCGAAGAAATGAAATAAATGGTAAAGCAACCGGACAAAAATTAAAAATGAAACCGGGAAATGGAGTATACCTATCGACACCCGTCTTCCCTAGTTTAGCAACGAGCTTTTCCTCAAGGGTGAACTGCTCAACGTCCGCACGAATTCCACGGACATCGTCCAAAGCGCTTCCGCTCATACGCTCCACAGCGGGCGATTCGCTCGCCGTCGATGCTAGATCGCTGCTCGTCACATCTGCCACGGCCGTGGGTTTGGCTGGCCTCGCCTCAACAAGGCGATGGTTGTCGATGTGTGTCCACGAACCATCGGTATCCAACGACAGGAACAAGGAAGAGGAACGGATCCTACGTGGCCGCGCGCCAGCCTGAGATTGAGGCTGAACCGATTGAATGACGGGCTTCGCTGTGCTCGCACGGAGGTCATCAGCACTTTTCATTGCAGGAAACGAACTTGCCGATGCGGAAGTGGGAATGGATAAGGAGCGAGAGGGGAAGAAAGACACAGACGCATCGGTACTGTCGCCAGCGCGCGGTCCACATGCTGACTTTCCCTCCTCGTCCTCATCTTCGACGACGTTACCCTGCTCCTTCTTGGCCTTGACCTTGTCCGCCCTCTTTTTCTTCTTGGTCTGCTTGCTGTTTGTTCTATTGGGCGCTAACTCGTCCACACGTGCACTATCGGGCACAGCGCTCGCGCCCTCGAAATCGCCTGGAATGGTTGGCACGGCAACAGCGTCGGGAATTTCGCCATTTCGTTTACTCTCGCGCTCGCTGTCGTCCACGTCCACCTCAACATTGTTGCCCTTGCCCCCGCCCCTTCCCCTCTTCCTTGCCTTCCGACCCGCCCTCCCAGTCTCTGGTACACCCAGATCACCACCAAAGCTTTCATCCCCACCTTTTTCTCTCGGCTTCGTACGCGCCGTAACCCCTCCATCTTCACCCTTTTCTTTGCCATCCTTGCTGCGGCCGCCGAAGCCATTCGGTTGGGTATAAGTATTCGCATAATACGCGTAGATGGCGCCCAGACCGGCCGCGACGAACAAGCCTAAGCCTGTAGCGACCGTCGCCGTCGGGAACATGTCCGTGGAGTCTGTCGCCATGAGTTATGTGCGTACGTGCGCGCGAGGTATCCGTGTGCAAGTCGCGGGAGCAATGAGTGTGTGTGTGTGATCGCTGTATAGCGGAGGTATATGCACGGGCGTGTCGTGCCTCTGAGGCAAGCAGGGTGTTCGCGTAGGACTTGAGTTTTGTACGCTATGGCTGACTGTATATTATTATATTATGTAAACAGGCGTAACCCCTCACGATACCACACTCATAGCTACTTTCTTCCTTCACTCTTGGATAGCATTGGTTCACAATGAAACGCAGAATATCGTTAAAATTCTTGGTAACTGCTTAATTAATGGTTCACTTAGCTTGTCAATTTCGCCTCGATACCCTCAGGCCTCAGCGTATGATGTATTCAGTAAGTAACGGCTTGGATTGCCTGTGTACATCATCGTCATAACATTCACAGACGAGTGTAACTTTCCTTTTTGTTGTACTCTCTGCTTTCACTGTGGCCAATGCGGACTATTCGCTTACTCACAGGAACTTGTCTGCCCAAGTGGCACCAGTGTGGGTATGGTTCACCGAAAATACTGCGCTCACCATATGCTCTATGGTCTCATCATTTCACATAGTCCATCTTACAATCTAGGGTTCGGCTCCTCGGACTACAGTAAGTTTTGCGATGTAATATTCAACTGTTTATCCCAGGATGATCGATGAACATGGACCATATAAATAGGCTTCGTGCCGGAGATCTTCCTTTACAATGCTCGAGCCAGCGGTTTTGCATTGTACCAATGGTGGTATCGAAGCTGAATGTTCTTTGCTCAGTTTATTAATCCCATCGGGATCGATGCCATAGTAGGTACGCTGATGTCTGTCACATAGTTATTCGTGTCTCTGAAGCCAGTTGGACAGGATGGCGATGGTACAGCCTGTGACTGTAGACCTAGACATTCATCTGGACACGCCTGTATGCAAAATGACGGGTACTTTGCGTGGAACGCCTTCGAAGTCGTCTACGTAATGTTTCCGGAAACGTCGGGTCACACGCTTGAAGAGTTGACGTTCTGTAAGCATCGTAAATCCATCGCGACGATTACGCTGCGCAGGTCTGGTGCGCGTAATACCTGATAGTGTATGAAGAGGACCGAGTAGCACTTCGACTTAGTGGTGCTGATGTATTACACGAACACAGGGAAGTGATATGTACGGTACTATGGAGGGCCATGTACATCGGTAGTGAACAGAGATGACACAACAGAGGAATATGATGCTGTATTAGTATACTAACCTTGTCTGGCACCGATAGTTCTATTTGCAATCTAAGGGTATGCTGATCACCACTCCTTGGCACCGGTCTATAAGCACGGTCCGTTCTGTAGGTGTCTATGTATAACTGATCAAATACACAAGGATTTCCTTCTGCTTAGCGTAGATACGCACCACGGTCCTGATAGCGTTCGTGGTTGCTTCCGCTCAATGTCTGATCACAAAACCCCACGGTGATGCGATCGACGATTTCAGAAATGATGATTCAAGTTATTCCTCGACCACCATCTGTTCTGATGCTTGTTCTCAGTTGATTGACATATTGGGCATCATCACACCCGATACTATCCAAGGTATTGTGCTTATTTCTGGAATGACTGCACGAAGATGTGGATGTGGGTACAGTAGTAGTCACATAAACAATCAATGCTCGCTGACGAAGACAGCAGCCATTCCCATCCCCGAACCAATGCACATGCTAGTTACAAATATCCTTTCATTTCTCTGCTTGGCGATGTTCAAACCGGTGGCAATTTGCCGAGCTCCAGCTATGATTAGAGCAAAACAAGCTAAGCAGCAAGGACACGGACAGCAAAAACGACATACTGCAACCAAGAGGATGGCCAATAGCAATGGCGCCACCATTCACGTTCACTTTGCTGTAGGGAATTCCAACTTTGTCCATAGAGTAAATGGCCTGGGATGCAAAGGCCTCATTGATCTCGTAAAAATCTACGTCGTCCTTGGACAGGCCAACTTTGTTCAAAACATTGGGAATGGCATAAGCAGGGCCCACACCCATGATCCGAGGTGGGACGCCAACTACCGTTGCTGCGACATACTTTCCGAGGATAGGAAGGCCAAGGCGTTTGGCAACCGAACGGCGAGCAAGAACGACTGCTGCAGCGCCATCGGAGATCTGTGAAGCATTCCCTGCAAGGCGGTGAATCAAGTCACATCTACAGCAAGTCATTTAGTCTCGGCTTACCGGCGTGAGTGGAGCCGTCCTTCTTGAAAGAGGGTTTGAGTCTAGAAAGACTTTCAGCGGTAACACCGTCGCGTATACCATCGTCCGCGTCTACAATTACTTGAACTGCTTCTTCCGTCTTCGCATTGATCAAAGTCACTTTAAGCGGTACAATCTCGTCCTTGAACTTGCCCGCCTTTTGAGCTGCTGCGGCCTTCTGGAATGACTCTGCGGCAAACTTGTCCTGTGACTCGCGAGAAATGCCGAAATCGGCGGCAACATTCTCGGAGGTGATTCCCATTGGAATGAGGCAATCTTCCGCTTCATGACTGGCAAGCACAGAAGGCGACCAGCCATCAGGAAGTGATCCACCGCCCCATCCAAATGTCATGGACTCAACGCCCGCCCCTTGTGGTAAGTCATTGAATATCAATGGCATTGCGACATCTGAATATGAGAACTAGTAACTTACCAATCCCAATGTCGATTTGAGCCGCCAATATTTCATTGGCAATCTGATTTACAGCGGCCAGGCCAGACGAACATTGTCGATTGACGGTGTTAATCGAAGCGGTGTTTGGGATGCCAGCGTGCAGGGCTGCCATTCGGGCGGCGTTGGCGCCACCACCAGGCGGAAGGACGTTACCCACAGCAATGTCCTCGATGAGACCTGGATTTACACGTGCTGTGGTGCATGCTGCGCGTAATACGCCAGATAACAATTCCTCTGGCCGCGTGTCCTTGAAGCCGCCTTTTCTGCCCTACCGAATGAACATGAGTGCTGCATGATTCATATGACGCCGGTGGGTAAACGGCACCTTAGTTAGGGCAGTCCGAACAGCAGCGAGAATTACGACATCGTTATCGTGCTTTGAAAGTATTTTATCCTTTGCGCTGGACATGGTTGGGAAGATAGGCTCGAGTCCGGAGGAGCTTAGCAAGCGGACTCGGACTCGGGCGGTTGTTTATACCCGGTTATGAACTTATCATGTGTTTTAGCGCTCCGGCTACTATAATCAGTGGGTTACGGCAAGGAAATTCGATTGGCAATTTTCCAACGGTCTTCGAGCTGAAATGGTCACCAGCGACTCGCCTCTTCCATTCTGAAATGTCTTGCAGCCTTGGTATCGCCTTCTTCGTCGCCTCATTGCGGATAGTCGTAATTCATTCTGTTTCCATACCACGGTACAATGCGCCATGATGGACGTGTCACGGTGCGCACACGGCTCGCCTTGATCGCGTTCGAACCAAGTGAAGGGGGACTTAAGGGTCCTATGATGCTCGGTAAATGCAGAGCTACTGGAACATGGAAGTCGGGCGATCAGGTCAAAACCCATTGGAAGTAGAAATTTGTCCTTGTCTGTCTGTAAGTACTATGTAGCTGCAATTTATTGAGTATCGTAATACAAATACATTAGGTCTATGGACATGTGGGGCCCCTCCTAGTATTTATATTCCAGTCTTCCCGTGCCAACGGTGTGATAGTACATTCGTGGTCCCACTCGAGTGGTTCAAAGAACATGCTGGAATTCGAATCCGTAGTGCGGCAACCTCTTTGGTTGATAATGACTTGGGCTAGAAACATGCTTCCATTACTGAGCCTGGTAAGTAAGTATGTGCAACCATTGATTCGTGCACTCTTCAGTATCTTGGCAATACCCCGACGTCCCTTTGTTTACGTGCGGGCCCTGACTAACAGAAAATCCGTGTCCCACCTTAATGACTCAGAAGAAAACTCAGAATATCGTACCCAAGGCTTGGGTGGGAAGATCTGGTTCTTAGTGATCGCTATAGAGGGCAACAGAAAGTATTACCCGTACTCTATTGCCCACTGGTGTGGGGGGGGCTTTAGCTAGGAAAGCTATTAAAGTTTTGATATGAACTGGCAAAGGAATAAAAGTAAAATCAGAGATCAGAGATCAGGAACAGGAGGATTCACGGCCTGCAATAAATGGTATGGCAAAGAGGTGAAGAGGGGCGACCAGTGCTGATGAGCACAGAGGTACGTTAGCGGTCAGCCCATCGATTCGTAGGCACTATCATTCCGTCATCCAGTGCACGATATCGTCGAGAAACGGTTATAGCTCGGTCTCTTTCAAAACGGTGGGGCGCAATGCGGCCTGATTGATGGGTCCGGTTTTATGGCTATCGCCGAACTGGCCGGGTGGTGCGCTATCAGCGAGGATATCACAGAGCTGGTGTTCAAACATTCCGAGCGGGGTGGCAACCGTGTGCCACGAATGTCACTTTACTTTCATCTTCGTGACGATGGATTCGTAGGCTGGCAGGTTCAGATCCGCAAGCGGCCCGGATGATGGTGGTGTGAGTGGAGCCACCGTGGAGTTCTGGGACGATACGATCTGAGCAACGAAATATGCTCCTACGCCCGGCGCCAGGTGGCAACAGCGAATTACGTACACAAAATGAGATTCAATTTCGGCGCGAGTAACGGACGCATTGCTGAACCTTCTTCGGACCAAACCCTTGTATTTTCTTTTCCAATTTGCGACGGGTCTGCCCTTTGCTGAGGCAATAACCCTTCCCGCAAGAACGCAGGTTTGACGTCTTCCTGCATTGTGCAAACTGATCAAACGATGTCGGCGACTCCCCCGGGCCTTTCAGCCGCCCTCGCTCCGAGAGAAGTGTCCATAAATACTCCCATGAATTCCAGTTCCGTTCCTTTGAATGAATGGAAAAGTTGGTTGGTCCTGTCGCGCGCGACAATCGAGATGGTCATGGCGGAGAGTGCGGCTGGAATTGAAGATTGACCACTAATACATCCACTGATTTCACGAGTCAGGGAATTGGAACTGCAGCATACCAGAAACGGTTTGATACCTTCACGTTATCATGGTTTGTATCTTCCGAAGAGCCTTATTGCTCTCTTTTTTTGTTTCGATGCAAAGTGATTTTTAGGTTTCTCAGGTCCTCATCGAGCAACACTCTTCGATGGCTTCGTGGAACTCTGGAGTTCGAAGGCTCCAGATCTAAAACCCGGCCCCATTTCCCAGCACATTCCGCGTCGATTTGTGACCCGCCATGATGGTGCGACCTACGACTTGGGAGAGACAAGAGATGCGGATGGGGCATACAGGTTTTCGGTACGAGCTACCCATATCTAATTTGGAGATAAAATAAAATCAAGAAACAAAAAAGAAGGTCCATTCTCTGGATGGGTATCTCCTCCCATGAGAGGTCATATGAGAAGACCTGCCGCTCGCCGTGGTAATCGGAAGTGTTCGCATCAACAACATTCCGTACCACCCGATTATTCCCTGACCTCCCCTCAATGACCTCCCACCGGCGATGTGCCTATGTTGATTGGCGGAAAGAACTACAATTGCGATGATGGGGAGGCTTCCTTGCAGATCCGGGACCTGGCGATTTTCGGCGGTACCAATTTGCCCTAAGTCCTGGGCATAATAACCCTAACCCATCTGGTGTCTGCCCTTTCTTGCCTCGACCGAGCGTCCCTCGACAGTTCATTGAAAGATAATAAGACAAGTCAATCTGAGAAGGCTTTGTCGACGTCAGCTCAGTAGACAATTAATCGTTGAAGATTGTGGCCGTAAAGATTTAGCATGACGTGACCCAGCCATCCAGTGTGCGTATCCCTTGTCATGCGTCATGCATCATGGGCGGCCGCTTCCGCGCCAGAATCCTCGCCGCATGTTCTCATTTGTTTCGTTAGGGACCCCACGTACCCCAAACCCGGTACCACACTCTGCCACCCGTTTCCTTCCGGGCACCCCTATATCATTTTTGTCCTGCAGGCCTGCAGGCTAGCCTCGTGAGACGGAGATACCCGAATCGATAAGCTAAGCTGTTGTTGCAATGTTTTCATCTCTGCATCTACCTCTACTTCCTATTTCCCTCGTGGCCGGCGACTTCAATAAGTCTGGAAATGACTCCTGTGCGATATGTGATGGGCTGGGGTAACGGCACTGGTCCAGACGGAGTGATCTTTCCATTCCGTCTTCACTCCTTCCCCGCTCCGCCGCGTGATCATGTCCTTGAGAAAGAGTATTTTTATTTATTCCATAATTCCTGATACGACTAGAAGTCGGTGATGTTGATACGGCGGTGATATGTACCCACACATTCGACGAATGAGGGGAGTGCCTGGTTTCAATAGCAGGAGGTATTGTTTTGCTTTTCATTTTTGTTATTTGTGACAAAATACGCCTAGATTTATTGTCTATGGCAGTGACAATGCAAGCCACCATCATCACCACTCCCTGGAAACTATTCTTGGAACGGCATTCCTTCGATAAGCCCGTTCTCCTTTCCATCTTAACCGGAGATTTGGAAAAGAAGGGAATATTTTGGAAGCCAGGGCAATCATCTCAACTTCCGGTCGAGTATGCGCGTGTTTAGCTTGGACTCGGAGGAACTATCCATAATGAGCCAAGTAACCGTTCATGGACGGCAGGTTCTATCGATCGGTGTAATTGCCATCGATCCAAAGCCTTTTCAGACTAGGTCCGCCCACCGACGATGATTGTGATTAGTATGAGATTGGGGGGGTGCCAGAAGGAAATAAGAAACGAAGTTACAATCAGCGAATCATTCGGGCTTGCGTCTGACTTCAGCAATGCAAAGCAATTGGTTCGACGTCAACATCCCCCCTCCACTGAAGTCGACCGATAGTTGGGTACAACTTGTTAATAATGATCGAGACTTATCAATCCGGGAACCAAGGAGGGGGGATTTGCCCAAAACACATCACGAAATCATTGATGATAGCTATCAGATCAAGAAAATCGGGCCTTTCTAAGCATAAATAATACGTACATCTCTCCTTATTGTCGTGATAGCTCAAGTCCAATTGTAGAAAGAGGGGGTGGCATAATAATACAGAACAAAAAGCTCCAAGAAACCAGCACAGGTACACGGCTCGCGACAGGCTTTATTTAAAAAAAGCGTTTTGTGTACGACAACAATACGAAAACTAGCAGCAAGGATATCACCAGATTTGGATAATTACGGAAAGCATGGCATGCACTTGGACCGACCGATGGACGACGCAGCCAACCAGAATCGGAATCTGGCCAGGGGTGTGCGCAAGAACAGCGACAAGCATGGAAAGAGGAAAGAGAAAGAATGGAAGCAGCACAGTTTAGGATGGTTAATAAAGACTCTCACGCTCCCGCACACAGCACCAGGCCGCCTACTAGGGAGGAAAGGATTCATGCAACAGCTCCATGGACGTTACTCGGGCGCATGTCCATGTGGTGTTGGAGGCGAGGAGGTGACCGTTGGCGCAGGGGCAAGATATGATCATGCCCACGCTCTGACGATGACGTGGATGATGATGAGTAAGCGGTTCGAGCCGCGGGCGCATCAATCCATGATTGAATCTCAGGCAACTGATTGGGGTGTTGTGGCTTCCGCGAGTCAGGGATTGAAGTGAGCGGCGCAATAGAAGGGTGACTGTAGTGATATGGTGCAAGCGGAGCAACATGGGTGGAAATAGGAGGCAGTTGTGCTGACTGCGGTGGGGTTCTAGGCCGGGCCATAGCAGTGGCCAGTGGGCCCCTACGGTGAGGGAATTGGTCCGGTCTCGAGCGACCATGTGTGCGCTCGAATAGGCCACATTTGTTGCAGAGCTTAAGTTAGTCTCAGTGCTGTGCTATATGGGGAACAAGGGGGTAAAATCATACCACTTTGCCGGGACTAAGATTTGATCGTCTCCACGTGGACGTATCGGTCGTACAACAATTGAAGCATCTTCGGCGCACCCTGTCGCTCAGCTTCGTTGCTGCATCGTCCGTATAGCCAATAGTATAGTGGTTTTGGCCTGGAAGAGGATATGCGAGCGTGCCATTTTCGCGCGTGCCAGCGCTAGCATGGGAAAGTGGAGGACTGTTGTATGCTGAAGAAAGATGGTATGAGTGTGAATCATGCGAGTATCTGTGCTCAGTGTGCGGTCGCGAGCTGTACGTGTAGTTGTGTGAAGAACGTCCAGAGTCCCGTACGGGATCGTGAGGGTATGGTCGAGATCGCGCCAACTGTTCCTGAGAATAGTAGGGGTCAGAGTAGCCAGGATGAGAGTCCACAGAACGGTCTGCTGGGGACCGGCGGGGTGCAGGAGACGACACAGATGAGCGATCAAGAGAAGAAACAGACAAGGAGGGGGAATGGGAGAGTGTGGCTATGGGTGGGGGACTCGGTCTACGATAAGGGTGATCGTAAGAGTAGTCATAATCACGTCGATGTCTAAGGAATTGGTCAGGATGAGGATGATGGAGAGGGAAAGAGATCGACGGTACGTACGAAGAGGGAAGCGGCATTGACTCAACTCGGTGAGGCATGTGTGGGGGTGGGAGAGGGACGGCCTGGTTGGCAGGGAGGGGACGAAGAGGGAGACCAAGTGAGGAAGTGTTGAAGGGAGGGAGAGACTTATCAATGGAAAAGGACGTCGAGAACTGATAATGGATCAACAGATCAAAAGAGAGCGCGACATCGAAGCAAACAAAGAACGAACACCGCGCTGATCAAAGGGATCAGGAAGCCGTGAATGGGCTGTTTCGAGAGATCTGGTGTCTACATTTTGAAAAGGCAAGTGTTTAGGAAGGTGGGAGAACAGTGGAGGGCTGTACGACAGACCGTTATCAGGAAGGCGGTGATCAGACGCGGTCGCGGATGGTTCACGCGGAGGCGAATGGCACGGTTCTGATTTCTGGGAACTGTGATGGTCTTCCCTAGGGAAATGGAGGCTAAGGACGATAGAACGAGGCGTATTTGAGCACTTGCCAGGCACTCGGCTTGCTTTTCTGAGAAGATTCGCTGTGCGGTATGGCGGACTGGTGATCCGAGTGGGAGTGCATGGGCCCAGCAGAATGGGGAAGCGAACGTGCTAGACAACTCGCAGTAGAACCACGCCGGGCGGCTGAAGCGGACATTCCGCGTGCTTAACGTGCCCTTTCCCTGCTCGTGTCGTTTTCCAACTTGGTCCGCACAAGAATTCACGCCGCAAGCCGAACGGCTCACTGCCCATGGGCACTCTGAAGAAGGGCAACTATCAGCAGATGTGCATATCGGTTTATTATTATTATTTATTTATATTGATATCTATTTTTGTTCTAGGTCCCGGTCCAGGGGTCCTGCACACGGCGCCGCGGCACAGGTGGTGTCAACCGTATCGTTTGTGTACACTTCTGCCTTTTTCAATCGCCGACTTGCGGAAAATTCAGCGGCTCGAGGTTCCTATTCCCTATTTCTTAGCTGTCGCGGGATCGGAGGTCCGGGAGCAAAATCCAATTTACCACAGCTGATTCTTATCGCTCGCTGAAGCGCTTCGGAATCGCAAAGAGGGAATGCCCTAGCCCCAGGGCCTGTGAGAGCCACCTCGCGATCGTATATTGTTCGTGGGCACTGATACAGAGTGCTAAAATTGTGCGAGGGTATCATCTTGATCACCTACCCTATCACATCGACCCTGCACATCAGCCAGATTCCCGGAGATGCCCTTCATTCTGTCCCTCTTCATGCTCAACGTGGAAATCATTCCGTCTCCATCTCGTGCAGCATCGCACCTTCTATATAGGCATAGACATAATTGGCCGATACGAAACACGACGGCAACTCACTTCCGTTGCTTCATTCGTCCATCACCAGATTCTCACCGAGTCGCTGTGTTCGTCCCCTGTCCAGATCCCCGCCCTCCTCGTAGCTATACTAGTATTCAACAGACCATCGCTGATTGATCGATCTCGTGCTCTATGTGCATCAGAGACTGATGCGTACTCATATTAATTATGGCGTCTATCCAAACGCGGTCGCCAAGCCCTGCCTACTGCCGCATTCCTTGCCCTGCTCAAATCCGTCCTGACTGGCAGCTGCGGGGACGCAATCACAATTTCAAATATCACTTGACATGGATCCTGTTGGTTGACATGATGGAGAATACGAAGGACCCCGGGCGTTCTCCCAACTCGGGGCACAAGAAGTTGTCACAGGCTCCGGCCAACAGCTTCTCCTCTCTCATGGCACTGCAGGTTATACTTGCCCGCAGTGCTCGTTGCCATACCCAACTTGGGCTTCGCACACGCCCACGTTCATTTGTGACCAAATCGCTTGGATTGAACATGTCAAACCATTATCAGCTGGATGGATATGGACGTCTGCCCCCATCTCATGCTCGTTGCTCGCGCGGCTCCTCTCCGCGGACGGGTTGATCTCGTTCCTTTGGCCGTTTTCAAGCTGGAGAGAGGAACCCCCTCTGCCATATCCGATATTCCGAGGGCGGAAATCATTTGTCCCATGCCGTCAGCCGCATCATCCGCTCGCAGCGACGCCCGGACTCCACACATGATTTCTTGTATATTAACATTCTCGTCCGCTTTTTGTATGCCACACTGTTTCAGGCTTATATACTTCACCCAATCGTTCCTTTGTTTCAGCCTCGGCCTTAATGTCTGCCTAGCATACTCCTCACGAAGTTGTAGTGTGCTCCATGGAGATTGCATACGATATGTCGTGCAGGTCGTTGTTTCATAATGCATGCCCCTTCCCTGCCACGTATACATCATAATCATGTTGTAATCATGACCAGAAAGAAACCAGTCTTCCCGGTTCCCCTCTGGTCATCCTGGAGGCTCCCGTATTGCTGCCGGAGACGTAGAACCACAGCTTTGTGGCGACATCGCATGTCCTTTCGGATTATCATCGTGTTGGCTGTTGCGACTTCTACAACTCAGATGCTGTAACGAGACGAAGCAAGAAGCAATACTAGCTTGGTGTACCAATCTGTTCGGGAAAGATACAGAAGATGTGTTGTTCTTTGAGGCTTGATGCAACACGAGAGAGAAAAGCCAAGCTGGGATTCGCCGCGCTGATGCCATCGTTACCAGTGCTAGTTCTAGTTTCAAGGACCACCCTCGGGAAAATGTTTGGTGTCCGATAAGACTCTCGAATCTCAAACCCACAATCCCCGCCGCCCTCGAGCTTGTCAGTAGGGAGAAAAGTGATTAGCATCGGTGGATTAGTGTGTAACTGTTACTGTGTGTTTCTCCAATGAAAGAGTCTTGACGGTGTCAATCTGTCCTCAACGCGCCTGTTCGGAGTGTCTCTGACTTTTGTGGGGGAAGAAAGCCTCGCGATTTGCTTTGCGGCTTATGGGTAAGGTTTCTAATTTTGAATATAATAATGTTCAATATTTTTTAAAATTTGAGCGTTTCAAAGCCGAACTTCACACGCAAAAAAGGACCCGTTTCCTTTGATTCATCGTTCTAGGCTCGGCGTAGTCGCTAGGTGCCTCCACTCCCCAGGCAGCCTGATATGAACGTATCTATGGTGGTGGCCCAATAGATATCCGCCCCATGGTGGGTTTATAGGTTACTGCGGCTGGTTGCGAGCGCTGCTAATCAACTTGGTAACCCCGAGGCTCTCGCCGTTTCTCGGAGTCCTACTGCCACCAAGTTCATATCATGAGTTCCAGAACAGATGATGAGTAGCTCGTTTCCCAGCGTCAATCAAAACTTCTTCTCATCTATCTGTACCTTCGGCTATACAGTCAAGCCGCGTCCCCAAGTGATGGGATCGCGCCCGACTGATTGAGACTTGAATCACGGCATCAAAATAATTAAGTATTCCTTCAGGCTATAATCCGAGGGCTATGAAACCCACGATCCGCGTTGCACCACATCATGACTACAGTGGGGATATCCGAGTCCCACACTCTGATTCACGATGCACTTGGTCCGTGTTTTACTAGCAGCAATGAAAGAACAGACGGTCCTTCACTCCCATACTTCCTGTACGCCATATACTGCAGGAAGGTATATTTACCCCTAGGCACAAACACAAAATAAATCATATTTTTTTTCGTATATGAACATTGCATCACGGGCAAAGGGCATTCTCACAAGAGGGGAAAATGCAAGGTCGCCTGACTCTGCCCAAATAAACGACCACATGCACCTTTGGACGCGAACTCGAATCAATAGATGTATCCGCCATTCAAGCTTGCATTAGCTTAGTGGTCCCAGACTAACTAACTTGCAAGGTCTGTGGGATTGTTGGCGCTTAGCAGACACCAATGTGTACGTGCTTGTTGATTTGTTCCTAGTTACCACTGCCGCCTGCGATCCAATAACTAGCAGACCGATGATTTAGGGAATATTTTACCCATCATACATTGATCATCGGTCTTGATGACACTATTGATTGTCCTGAATCACCGTCAGCGGCGGTGTGTGCGACCCTTCGAGAGATAATACAGCGTTGGTTCTCACCCACCAGTACTAACCCTGACTGATTGTGGGCCATGCTCCATTCTGGGGCACTCCCGGGGGGCCGTCGATGAGTATGAATGCCCATACACACCCACACACACCGGGTCTATGCTCCGGATCATACTTCCACCCGCCTTTCATATTCTGCAGTGTTAAGCCCGCCGTGATGGTGGGGGGTGTGAGACCAAAGATCACAATAATGGTGAGGAGGCAGGGGGCCACTGGCAGATGAATACATATTGCGAAGAGCGCCGGCTGCCGGTGATCAAACTTTGTCCAACCGTCTCGCCACCTCCTGTTGTGAAAAAGCGCACGCATGTGAACGCCTATAAGGGGACCCTGCAACAACCAAAGTCGAGTATGATGAGAAGCATGTGCACACGTGCACGGCAAAGAAGAAAAAAAAGGGGGGGCTAGTAATGTTGATGTTTACTTTCCAGCCTTTTTTCTTCGCTTGCAGCTTCTGCGAATACGAATGTTGCCCAGAGAATCCTTTAACATGATTGTATGAACGCGTGGTTGATAGGACACACAAGCACGCACCTATCGCAGTCTAGATGAGGTTACGGTCCCCGAAACTTGGAACCCGAAACTCTTGCAAGGAGTAGCAGCTGTGCTCCTTTAATAAATTGTTGTAAAACGCATGTAAAACACCAAACGCGATGGTGTTGATGCAGATGTGTATGATTGATGTGACTGACGAACATGGGTGATATCAGATATGGAAGGGAGGGCTGAAAGAATAGTAGACCGGCACTTTGATGCGTACAACAACCTTTGCTGAGATACATACTGAGTCAATGACCTCATGAATTAAGAATGAGATGTTTTATATTTATAAAATTACCATAACAGCCCCGCTGAGCGCTGAGCACTTGGCCCTTTCCTCTTTCAATTGACTGCTGACTCCGCCTAGCCATCTGACTTCCTGTGGAGTCGTTCCGTTGGCGATGATGGCATGATGTAGATGCGGCGGCGGTTCAGCGCTCAGCGCTTAGACCACATGACACCATATGATTCAGGTAGCCTCAGACCCCAAATCGACCAGCGTATTCTCGCGACTGCATACTGCCATGTGATCCGTTGATGTTTCAAGTTCCTCCTTACACATTCATGGCTTTAATCACTCTGGTGGATTTTGTGCGGAGCGACTGTGTGGCGAGCTTCAAGAATAGGCTGAAAGTGATGCCTTGGGTTTCGGTTGCATCGCATGTCGCTATTATGATGGCCGTATCATCACCCCGAAAGAAGCTAAAACAGGCCATGGCCCCACAGCCTAGATTAAATTCCGACTCGACGGACTGATAAGATATTTGCGAAATGACAACGATTCTGGCAGTACGCCCACGCCCTCCTGATTGAAACGAGTCCCATCAGGCTCACTGAATCCTTAATATTACTTTCAGGAGGCCGCGGATCCCGGGCTATATTTGAGGTCTAGACGTCCACCGTCCCGGACTCCGAAAGATGCACCTATCGTTATGTACGTACGTCCCAACTTGCGTCCCCCCTTCTGTCGTGAGTAATCGTTGAGATACGACAGCGAAAATTATAGAATAATGACCGATGACAAGGTCGAGGAAAGGAGTCCCACGCAAACCAATTTTCGCGGCCCGCCGTACGTTTAAACTACTGAGCGCCTCAGAGCGATCATTAACAATCCGACTCTACCTCCGTAGAGCTCTCTGAAGCCTGCTGGACCGCCGCCGTTGACCACACACGCACCATCCCATCGTGACTCCCAGTTGCAAACATCATCGGCTTGTCCGTCCCGTTGTTCCACCCTATGCAAGTCATGTCGGCCATGTTCATGGGACGGAGGTAACGTAGCAACGCCGCCGTGTCTCGATCCCAGATGTGCACATCGCCAGCTGTTAGGTAAGAGTAGAAGACCAATTACATGGTTAACAAGTGGCTTGCTCTGGTCGCGAATGTTCGAGCGAGATGACAACCCACCTTTACCAACACAAAACACGAACCGTTCGTCCCTCCCGCCAAAGTAACAAGAACCCGCGATGGAGGTGGGTACGTTGAGGGCAAATGTATGCTTGAGGTTCAGCCGAGCCGTTAGTGGACTTTCTCCGTCTGTTCGCGCTCTGTCTCGCACGATCTCGAGCTTCCAGAGTTGCGGTGCAGCCTGGACAATTTAGCCTGAGATGGAAGAATCAACAAGGTAACATAGTATCGCACGATCGCACCTGTTCAAACGATACGAGAACGAGAGACATCCATTTTGAGATGACGATGTCACGGACATCGCTAAACAAGGGTACTTGACTACCCAAACAATGAGTGTAGCTTCTTAAGGAAGTCATATCCGAACGCGCACCTCTCTTTCCGTTTCGTGTGCATATTGTATACTTGTTCGCTTTGAGGTCAGCGAGTAACACACATGGGCGGCACAACTGATCTCTTACCGATGATCCGCTTGTCGACTTTGGTTCGGCGTGTAGGTTGTGGTCCGCTTGATGGAGGTATGGACGGACCTATGGCTATCAAACGCGAAGAATCGGAAGTCACCGCCACGTTGATCAATCTCACGTGGCCCAAGTGATACACGTCTAAGACCTGCAGGCGCCGATTATGTTAGGTGATGAAGCACTTGGCTGACCTTGGAGCCCCTCTCGTAATAAGCGACACGAACCTTTCCGTTTGGATCCTGGCCGAGTCATTGAGGACGTTATATCCAATGCATGCAATAATGACCCACTAGTTTCACCACTTCACTACCCTCGACAGACAGGATTGCTGGTGAATAAAGTAATTTTGAAGGAATTCAAGTCAAACGATGTGGTGCATCCTACCTTGTCCACTCGGAAGCCAGACAGCTGAGCTAACAGCATTGGGTCGGTCGATTGTCTGCTTGCACACACCATCCTGAACAGAAAACGAGCCGCATTCAGTTTCCTAAGGAAGATGCAAAAATAGGTGGGGTGCACAGTAATTTACCTGAGACCACAACTTGAGACCACGCGTGAACCGCGTGAGGAGCAAGCGACCATTGGGTGACCTAAGAAGAGGATATGGGATCACCGGCTTCCAGAGAGCGAGGAATCAATTCACCATGCGACTTGACTGACAAAGCCTCTGACGTGCACGAGCGTGCGATGATGCGTGAGGGTCTCCTAGAAACTCCACTGTCAATAACTCAGAACTACCTGAAATGATGATCTACGAGCACGACCTACACCGACACGAAAGATCATTGCTTTTCTGTCCCAGCTGAAATGCGCAGGGGCACCTGTCAGCCAATATTCTCAAATTACATAACCATCGATCTCTCACCTTGAGGTCGCGAAATACTTGCCATTGGGTGAAAAATCGACATGCCGAACGAGCGCACTGTGCGCACCCAACTCCTGCGTCAAATCGAGAGCCTTAAGCTCCTCAATCGCCTGGGTCACTCTTGCCCCTCTCAAAGCCCCAAGTCCAGGGTCGGGCATCGGACTTGCAGCCGCTTCCGCAGGGGTCGCAGACACTGACGTCTGCCACCATGAGTCACGACGAAGAAGACCTGGACGCACTGGCGTTGCACGTTTTCCAGTAGTGCGCTGCAACTTAATCACGGCGCGCACGGCATTCTGGAAGCGAATGCGAGGGTCGCGGACGTCGAGCATGAGATGGGTGTCCAATTGGTGCTTGCGTCTGTCAGACAAACCAGAGCCTCCTTCGCTTGGGATGGACGACAAGTGAACGTGTTCGCCCGTGTCTGTTTCGCTGGTGGCCTTCGCACCTCTTTTGACTCTGGTTTTGAGCTTGCGCGTGTCGACCACTATCCAGGTAAGAAACCGAGTAAAGTAAGTTCGTGTGGCACCGAGACAACGGCTGCACCATTGCATTGCGAGTCGGTGAGCGCGAACAATTCCAAGGCCAGCGAGATGGTCAAGGGTCTCAGTAATGACTTCTGCGAGCCACTTTTGGTCTTTTTGCTTGAGAAACATCCATCGCTCTAAAACGAACCAACCCGAGATGCAAATGAGGCCTGATGATGCAACAAGCTGCCGAGAATAGAAGCAAAGCGAACGATATATGAACCGAAACCCTCAAAGGAACGACAAGAGTAGATTGGACATACCGTCATCACCACGATGATTGCAGACGTGATAGGATGCTGGGACGTAGTGAGTGTGAGATGAGTCAGATAGCAATAAGTAGACCATGGATATCATACCTGTTTGGAAGAATACGTGAAAAGCACGACGCCGGCAGAAAAACATGCAATGGCAGTGACTAAAAATACTATTGGGGACCCTTTCATCCATGCCAGCAGCCACCACGGAACTCGATGCACAGGGGAGCGGCTGTACATTTAACGACTCAGCAAAGAAGGGACGTGACGCAGGAAGTAGCATGCTCACTAAATGGATTGCTTCCAAGTTAGACCAAGAAGGCCGTTGACTCCGCCAGCGATACTGAACACCAATGAGGCCATCCAAAACATGTTGACGCATTTAGCGATAGTGGTTCCCTTCATGTTATTAGAACACGCTAAGAGCGACGCATCGACGACTCCGAAGACGATAGACAGAGTAGACACATTCAACAAATTCCTAGTATCGTGTTGCTGATGGAACCAAATAATCGGTATACCTATGTGGGGGTTGCCATTAGGCATGCATCGCATCACACATAGGAAGCGCGTTAGCAACCGACCGATCTCGATGAAGATGTTTAACGCAGCGGTGATTTCGTCGAGATGACCACCAATCTCTAGCATCAGATCGTGAACATACCGCTGTACAGCCGGTGATCGGAACTGGTCTAGAAATCAACATGTCAACAGTAGCCCAGACTAGGTTGATGATGCTGCGCCCACTCTTGTATTCGTTAAGACAAGCAGAAAAGTACTGAAGTCGGACAACGCGAGAAAACCAAATGACCTTCTAAAACTGGGCAAAGAAGAACATTTGACGTACTCTCAAATCGTCCTCAAACGCTCGCATCGACTGGCTGATCGCCTCGTCATTGAACTCTTCAAACTCATTGAGGCAACTAATAAATGCACCAACGTCCCCGGCGAGGCTCTCGAGCTGACATGGAAGCATATCGGCCTCAAGATTGCTCTGCAACTGAGTAACGGTAGACCGCTTGCGCCAGTCCCCTTGTCGTCGTTCCATCACGTTGGGGTTAACGAGTACCTCTTGAGATTTGCGGGAAATTTTGCGTGGGTAGAGATAGGCAGCGTTTTCGCGGAAGAGAAAGAGGATCTTGGACAGGCGGTCCTGAAGTCCAAAGGCGGACCAGACAATGCCAACGGAGCTCCCAAGCTCGCGCGAGGCGTTCTCAAAATCGCGAAGCTAGACGCCCAATAGTATGCGCAATAGGAACAACAAATGAACGCCCATACCTGTTTGCCCAGAGTTTCGACCTGTCTTTCCAGTGGCGGGCGTGTCAGTTAAGGGAGCGGAGTAAGACACTCAAAATACCCACCTCTCGAAGTTGTAAAATAACTGCGTGCCAGCTTGCTGCTGCTTCTCGTCCACCGCCGGTGCTAACATTACTTAAAGTCAGCACGGTGTATAACAAAAGAAGAAAGTCCAAATATGTCAAGAACGTACAGTCAGCTTCCTCTATGCCCGAAGGTTCGCCTGTGGCTAATCAAAAGCATCAACGCCATCCGCATGCTACGCTGTCGACAACGAGAGACTCACCAGCATGAAGTTCGTTGCTGCGTTTTAACTCGGACACCACGTCTGCCAGGCTATACGGTGGCCTTCGCCTTCCAGTTCCGAGAGTGCTCGTACCACCACTGAGAAACGTCCTAGGGCTCGTCATTGTCGACGTCGATCGAGGACTCGTATGCGGCGACCTCGTCGAACCGACCAACGTCTCATCGTCCATAATTCTCGCGTGCTTCGGAGGCTGCGTTGTCTTTGCTTGAGTAGCTATTTTGGTAATCTGGTCGGCTCTTGTATATCTTGCAAGAATCCTTATCGTGTATAACGCAAGAAAGACGCAGACTGCTGGAAAGAAATGAAATGTTAAAACAAAAAAGAAACACTCCTACCAGCGTCGATATCAAAAAAAGATACCAACGCACACGTTGTTCAGAGGCACCACGAAACGACCACGAGGGAAGGGGAGGAGCAAGGCAAACCAGGAGTTATATTCCAGGTTTCAAGAATACAAGAGGAAGCGACTGGCCTGCGAGAAAGGCGTGGCGAGCTGTAGAGGGGCGGCGTTGGCAAGTGCCACAAATTTACATGGCACAGCACCACCGTGATTCCGAGTGACGAGGTTCAGAATGGAAACCAGTCCCTGACGCTTGCAGAGCCTCAAACGACGTCCTATCACTAGGTAAGCTTGGCATTTAACTGGTTAGCGTAATGAAGGCCCTGGAGGTTAAAACATTGATAATGGAGAGTAAATTCTGGGAATCAGAACACTCAAAGTAGTATGATCCAAGCGAGGGTGAGAGCAATGCGATAATATCAACGGACCCGCGGGGATATGTGCCTAAATCCTGCACAAAAGGTGAGTGGCCACCCAGCCAGAATGCCCACGCGTTATTCATGAAGGCAAGCTCGTTGCGAACACGTGCGGCGACAGACTCCGCCACCTCAGCGCGGGTTTTTCATTCACATTTGCATAGGTCTTCGGAACGCTCGGTTGAGGGCCTAGAACCCAAGCTCATACAATTGTAAAATAATACGTCCTAGCGCTTGCTGACACCATCCGAGGGGATACCACGACAATAACTACCCTAAGCACAGCAACAGCGGTGGTCCTTCAAGCTTCAAGACCGGTAATCACCGTTAATACGGACGTATTCCTACAACACACGCAGATATCCTCAGCATTTCCATGTCTTGAGGAAGAAAAAAAAACTTACATAGCTAAAATCACACGTCCAATAACATGCAGCCTCCTTCCCTCCAACCCCTTGCCCTCCAAGATCGACCTTGATTTCAAAGTCTTCTTCTCCAAGGATCTCACTCGCCCGTGCCTCGTCGACACCCACTGGCTCTCCGTTCTTGAGGACGACGAGTGGGGTTGGGTTGAGCGACATGGGTGATGGGATAAATGCAACGCTGACGAGGGTCGGATCGAGAGGGGTGCTGAGTGGGGTAGAACCAGTGGAAGAGAGGACACGACCCCAGCTGAGGCAGGCAGGGATCAGTACAGCGGATACAGAACTTGGAAATGACGTACTTTGCATCCTCGCCGTAAAGCGCGGTTTTTACGAGCGCTGAAGTACTAATGGCCGAGGCGATGCGGTGGGCATCGGTATATGAAGCTGCATTCTGATCGTACAGTAGATCAGATGAGGAATTGCGATATATATATCGCAAAAGGAGTATGACAAATAATAAAGGAATAAAAGAAAGAAAGGAACGGGTCACGACGCCCCTTGTTATCCAGCTCCTGGTAGGAAATTGTACACAAGGATACGCAAACCCACCTCAACACATACGCTGACGAATTTCGTAGCGCCTTCACCATCCCGGACGACGAGCTTCGCTAGGTCGATGGAAAAAGCGGTGAGGTGATCTCTAAAGGCGACATATGCTTGAGGGTCTGTGGACTCGTCGATTTCGGTTGGATGGGGTATATTTGAATGGTGACCAGCACCATTTGCCAAGACGATGATTGTGTCGTTGGTAGACATGTCACCGTCGACAGAGATCGAATTGAAGCTTCGATCAACGGCGTAGGTGAGTGCAGACTGTAAACTTTTTGGAGAGATGGGCGCATCTGTGAGAATTAGGCCCAGGAGAGTAGCATGGAGACCTGGAGTGGGAAGAGGGCTAGCGACGGCGGAAGGGTGGACGAGACCGGCTGAAGAGGAGGGGTCACCCATCTGTGGATGGATCATTCCTGCTCCTTTGTCCATGCCAGCCATGCGGTAGGTCTTCCCGTTGATCTGGAACGTGCGCGCGCGAAGTTTTGGAAAGGTATCGGTGGTCATGAATGCACGAGCAGCGGCATCATATGCAGATGGGGTAGAAGAGAGCGAATAAGAGGGAGAACCAGGAGATCGTTGGGTGGAGATGGCGGAGAGTATCTTCGAGATGGGAAGGTGAACGCCGATGACCCCAGTGGACATGACGAGGGTTTCGGGTGTCTGACGTTCGGAGTGTGGACGGAGGCCATGGGAGGTGAGGAGTGCATCGCCCGCTTTGACCATATCCCAAGCGTGCTCTGTGCCTTTTGTACCGGTGACTGCGTTTGCACAACCGCTATTCACGACGACAGCGCGTGCTCTGCAGCCAGAATTTTGAAGTACCTCACGGGAGACGAGAACTGGGGCTGCCCGAAATGCATTGAGGGTGAAACAGGCGGCAGCAGACGTAGGATGGGGAGAGGTGGAGAGGACCAGGGCGAGATCAAGAGGTTCCGGGGAGGCAGAGTTTGATTTTTTGACGCCAGCGTGTATACCAGTAAGAAGGTAACCTTTGGGAAGGGCCACATCCGGAACGAGCGCATGGAGGTGGTCCTTGGACGGGGTCGATTTGATGGAGATGGTCGACGAAAGACGGGTAAGTCGAGGGAACATGATGAGAGGCCTACCCGAGTTACAGCATCGTTTTATATGAGATACAGCAAATATCGCGCAACCCTCTACCGCATCCGACAACGCTGGCAGACTCACAAAACTACTAATCAGATCCAGATAATGTATTATCTACCATTATCATTCCCTCCCCAGTTCCATGATGATACAACTCGTGACTCAATGTCACGCAAACTTTCCCTGTGACGCTGTCACGTTATCCTCCCTGCTACCCCCTTCCGCCTCCAGAACACGATCAACGACACCCCCTTCGCTTCCTCAAGACAAAAAATGGGCTCCACAAGGTTAGCACCAGATCTCATCCCTTCAAGGATACAAAATATGCCATCCACTGGTCTTCTATACCATGGATGCGGCCCGCCTGGCAGGATGTACCTCCCGTCTAACCCGCCCCTTGTCTTTCAGACTCTATTGCAAGGGCCGCGTCCTCGGGCACAAGCGCGCTAAGCGCAACTCTCGACCAAACACCTCGCTCATTCAGATAGAGGGTGTCGCCAACAAGGAAGATGCACAATTTTACCTGGGCAAGGTCTGCACATTATCTGTCCCTCATATGCCATCCTCCCTGATTTTTCCATCATAGCGTGTGGCATACGTATACAAAGCGAAGCGGGAAATACAGGGCTCCAAGATCCGCGTCATCTGGGGGTAAGGCTTACCTATCTCTCCATGCTTTTCCCTCTGATGATCCACCCTTTGATCCACTCTTAGCCGTGTCACACGCCCACACGGTAATTCTGGCGTGGTCAAGTCAAAATTTACCTCCAACCTACCACCGCGGGCATTTGGCGCCAGCGTACGCATCGTGCGTCTCATTTCTTCTTACTTCGGTTCCCCGTTGAACGTCTTCCAAACTGTCTAGATGCTCTACCCCTCGAATGTCTAAATCTCCGTCGCATGTACTCCGAACTCTGAGATTTGCACACTTGTGTTCCATTACTTACATATGTCGGTGTCGACAAGCCCCCTATGTACGAGGTCGTATAACCACGTTGCGAAAACGTTCGAAAACATCTTAAGATACTTTTTCGAAGCAACCTGAGTCCGTCGCTGACACCCAGTGAGAACTATTTATAAGCTTAGGAAGCGATTACATTGACAGAAGTCGGAAAGGCAGCATACTACAGACATAGCAGTGCTGGCATTATAGACCGTTCATTTGATGGCGCGAGCACAAATTTTCTAGTCAATTGGGGGGACGAAGAGGGCGAGGAAACATCAGACTCCATCTAGATTCTATGGGAAGTAGGAAAACTACTAGATATGAGAGATGAGGTTAAGCTGAAAAAACCACTACAGTCTACTGGACAAGTGAGGGTTTCGGCAGTAATGCCTCATCAGTTTTCAGTAGGTAAGAAAACTACTTGTTATCGAGTGATGAGGGTAAGCTGAAAAAATCCTTGCAGTGGACTGGGGTCGTGTCTTTCTCGTCCGACGCCTCACTCAATGTACTGGCACCACAATGCGGTTCATGAACCAGTCAAATCGGTCAACTTAGCAGAGCCTAGCTGAATTTAGATAGCAGGTACATAACCGAGCCATTACATAAGCCGGCAATAACTGAGCCGAGCCGAGCCGTGGCAACACTACTCAGAGGTAGTCGGATGGAAAACCTTTGGATTTCTGCCAATGGGATTGCCAAAGCATGGATCCATTCATTGCTGGCACCTAAAGGGATTTAGGAATCCCTTTGGGTGCAGTGTGCAATGAGGGAAAGACTCGGTGGAGAATTCACCAGTAATTTGAGTAGTGCTGTGCCGGCCCGGCCTGAAGCCGCGAAGCCGGTTAAGCCGGGCCCTCTTAGGCCGGGCCAAGCCCAGCCATGAGCCCCACTTGAGCCCCCACGACGGCCCGGCCCACTGTTTTTGGAAGCCGAGGCCAAGCCGGGCCAAACCGTCGAAGCCCCCCGAATCCTCACCCGGCAAAATCCGATTGGCCACGAGACGACACAGTGCTGCCACCACGACAACGACGCCAAC
>JBBPME010000040.1:0-91684 GCA_038090155.1 Rossbeevera pachydermis
TCATAGCCGAGAGTATGTACTATTTATAACTCCACCAAAGCCAACCGAAATTCCCACAGTGCCTGGCAGTGTGCTCCACACATCACAGTTGAGGCAAACATGGAAAGGGTTTCCGAGGTCACTGTATAGAGTGACATCTGTGAGCTAGACTCCCCAGTCTAGTTCTCTTGTTGATTCACGCTCATTGATCCTTAACTGGTGATATTGCAGTCTGTTGATACTTGTCTGAGATCCTAGTGCTCCATAGCGAGTCTTCACTTTATCTTCAAGCACTTCTCCTCTATTGGCCTTCCGTTACAACAGGCATATCCCCTTCCTCTCATAGTGCCCTCCACTAGAGTATACTCGATAGCATTCGCTACAAGAACCTTACCTGATAAGCTAAGCCCTTTGCATCTGGTCTACTAGTGTAAGTGCTATCATATGGTGCACATGCACTTCATCACTTAGCCCTTCATTGTCCTCTGGTCTCTACCTTTGGACTCCTAGCCCTTCATTCCCAGTACCCATTGAGTCTATGGCTGACCCTATCCAGGCCAGTTGTAACACAGGGCAGGTCAAGGCACACCACAACCACAACACAATGAGGACAAGGATGAGGTAGTGGCAGCAGTGGAGCAGGTCATGGCCACACCATGGCCACAACCACAGTGCAATGACAATGATTAGCTTATTTTTTATTCATGTTTCATCTCTATGTAGTCTGTAGAATGACATTTTATTTTAAAAATGTTATTTAAATAGGAAATAAGAAAAAAAGAGGCACCTGTACACACTCTGTGGGACTGTAGGGAACAAGCTGTGCAGAATTACTAAATTCGACAGCCTGTGGTCCTGTAAATGCGCTGTGCTGACCTTGCACAGCCCGGGACCTTTCTGTACTCTTGTGACCGCTGTGACATGCTGTGCAGCACTGCATAGCTCTTTTGGGATTTGCTAATGATCGACAGGCCCGCTTTGTTTGATGCATAATACCACGCGCACCATGCTGATCGCAAGGCAGGCGGTGTGCCTGCTGTTTGTGCGCTAGTGCCAGTGGGGATTGGAGCATAGATATCAGATACGTATCATACCACTCAGACACATACCAACATCGACAGACATCGTGTGCACTTGTCCCGTTGCCACCCCCATCAAATTATCGAAAACATGTCGAAGGCCCCGGCAGCCGGATGATGCGCGCCTTGAATTCACTCGTCTTTTGCCTCGTTCTTCAAGAATACATACCACATCTTCCAACCATACATTACAGTAGTAAATGAAGGAGATAACACATGTTCGGTCCCGTTGAGCGACAGAGATCAGATCTTATATATCTATACATACACCCATTTTCCCAGGCCTTCCATCCACCCTTTGAGTTCTGCTTTGGAAATGCTGGCAAACGTTGCTTCTAGTGTGTCAAGGGATGGGGGCGTGGGTAGATCGGACGCGTTGGCAGACGATGAGAGTATCCCGAGCCCGAGCCCTCCCACTTCCGTGAGATGGGTATTGAACGTCTCCGACGTGAACTGCTCAGATTCGAGGGCAGAGATGACGGAAGTCAGCTTGGATGAAGAAAAGCCTGACGAGATCATTATCAGTTTGCACATAAAATTCGGAACAAGGCAGTGAGCACAACGCACCTGTTGGTATAAGCGTCACAGCGCATCCTCCACCTCCCGCACCTGTCAATTTTGTAGCGAGGTTGTACGGATTAGCACGTGTGATGCGTCGCACGGTCTCCAAGGATGGATGTGAAACACGGAGTTCATCAAGCAGCCTGTGATTCTCGTCGATAAGGTCCTAAGATACACCGGCACCTGAGATGAGGTGTAAGCGAAATGATAAACGATTGACGTACCGTTAGACTCTCGTCCCCGGACCCGGAGAGAACACTGGTGGCTTTCTCTACTACCGCCTGGATATCATCCAAGACCTTTCCAACTCTCTCTGAATCTTCTCCTTTCTGTTTGGCGACATTGCCCACGAGCTCCTTGGTGTTCCGAGGAACACGAGTATCTGTCAATAGAAAACGATGCGAAGTGAACCTATTCACATGGCAGTAATTCAGTGAGAACTATCACAGATAGATTACAAGAGGTATGACGTACCCTTCGATGGAAACCATTCCTCCTACTTTGCCTTCGCTCGGGATGGATTTCGTATATAGTAATCCTCCACCATACACGGCTACCGAATTGTCGACACCGCTGGGGTTGCCATGCAAGATCTGCTCGCAGAGGAAGGCATAGACATTGACGGCATCCGCGAGAGACCTGGGAAGTCTGTCCGACCCTGGGACTGAAGAACTCGAAGCAGAATGGGGGAGAGGAATGCGTCCGGTACTCAGCATGAGCGCTGTCGTGCTGCACACTGAATATGCTGCCGAAGATCCTAGTCCAGCACCCACGGGAAGGGTGGCACGGACAGACAACATGAATGATGGCCTGTAGTCATAATGAATAGGATGCATTTGCCGGGTAGAGAAAACAGTACCTGGTCGTGGCGTCCAATTCCTTGCAGAAAACCATGTACAGATACAAGAATGCGAGACTGGCCTGGCGAGCATGAGGTCCCAATCCATTTGGCAGCGCAGCCCTAGAGATTTCATCCAAGAAATCGTGATCAAGAGGAACTTCGCTAGCTTGAGAAGCGACTGAAAATGGTGTGAACGATTTCCAGAAAATATAACACATAGTGACCCACCAGGAACCGCTTGCCAAGGCAGCTCATCTGTGCTCCACTCATATTTGAACCCTCCCTCCTTGTCCCCTGCGTCGATGTCTAAGAAATGGACGCCAACTCTATGACTAGAAGCCCTTGGGTATGGCGTAGCGACTGCGTAGCATCGGAGAGACACGGAAGCAGCAAGGGCAGGCACACCATATACAACGGCATGTTCACCGAACAATATGACTTTTCCGGGCGAAGAGACGAAATATTGTTTCTCGTGTGGTTGCATACCATTGCCTTCCGCAATTTGATTATCCATCGCCAGCTTGGCAACGGCTTCATCAATTGTAACGCGAACACGTTCGACACCCTGTGGAGTTCGACGTACAGCACCCGCATCGATGAGTGCACGCTCGAGGTCGTCGAGTAGATCTGTAGCATCTTCAATTCCGACGCAAAGGCGGATAAGATCTTCTGGAAGGCCACGGGCTGCACGGGTCGCAGCAGGAATAGAAGCGTGTCTAGCGGAATTGGCTCACGAAACTTTCAAAAACAGAGGAACAACATACGACATGATACAGGGCATACTTATCAGCGAATTAACACAGCCGAAACTGACGCTGACGGACCAAAGCCGAGTGCCGGCAACGATGCGTTCGCTGACGTCTTTGTCGCCTGTGGTAAAACTCAAGACAGCACCATAGCCGGAGGAAATGCGCTCGTGTACATCGCGGTTGGGATGGTCTGGAAGACCAGGATAGAGAGTGGGGAAGCCAAGAGAATGGAGGTAGTCTGCGACGAGAGTAGCGGTTTGCGATTGTTGTGAGAGGCGAAGGGAGAGAGTCTTTGATCCTCGAAGGAGAAGAAAGCAGTCGAAAGGAGTGAGGGCATTTCCTGTCGCATTGATGGTAAAGGCGATTTTCTGAGTCAACTGGAGTGAGCGAGAAAGCTGTTGTAGCAAGCGAAATTACCTTGGCAATGTCCTCCCTGTTGCAGGTAATGACGCCAGCCATGAGGTCATGGTGGCCGGAAAGGTATTTCGTGCCACTGTCATAGACAATGTCAGCGCCATGTTCGAGGGGCCGCTGAAGGGCGGGGCTCATCATGGTGTTGTCAACGACAACGAGGGCATCGGGGCAGCGTTCCTTGACGTCCTTTGCGATGGAGGCCAAGTCGACGATCTTGAGGAGGGGGTTGGTGGGGGATTCGAGGAGGACCATGGTGATGTTGTTGCTGGGGAGGAGGAGGGGAGCGAGGGTGGAAGGTTCCGTTGTGTCGACATGGTATACAGTGATGCCCTGGTGGGTCTGAAGGTACGAGAGGAGACGGTTTGTGCCGCCATAAAGGTCATCGCCAGCAATGATGGCATCTGCAGGCTTGAGGATACGGAGAATGGTGTCGAGAGCGGCCATTCCCGAGGAAACTGCAAAGGCATGGGCAGCGGAGGATATCTTTGCGAGATGGTGCTCTGGGAGAAGATGAGCGGAGATAACGCAAAAAAAGAGAGACGGACCGAGATGGCTGCGGGTCGGGTTCCCGCTACGAGAGTAGTCGTACTCGCCGCCGACGCCCTTGAAGGTGGCAGTCTGGTAGATCGGGACCGACGATGCACCGTACTGATCCTTTTGGTCGGGATTCTCGACGGTCGCACAGAGGGTGGAGAAGCGGTAGGGCTGGCGGGGTCTGTAGGGTGAGTCTGGCTCGGGAGTGAATAGCCCGACGTCGGCGGCGATGTTGACGAGTTTTGGGAGGGTCATCGTCGTCGTCGTCGTCGGTAGCGTGAAGAAATGATTGCGCGGGATCGCATCATTCGCTCACGTGACAGCTCCGGCTATGCCCCGAGCGACGACGAGAGAACACCGACCGGCTCAGTTCGCGGTCACACCAGAGCTGATTGCGAAGCGCACAAAGAAACATCTAGACGAGCTCGAGGTGGGTGTCGTCCAGCTCGTTCGTATTCTCTGACGGCGTGCCCTTCAGCGCACCAACTATGCGGCTTCATCGCTGGTCAACGACCCCGACTCGGATCCAGAGGGGTCCTCCAACCAGAAATCAAAATCTCGCGCAAGACAGACAGTAATATCGGACAAGCGGACGTTCCCCACCGTCAACGCAGCCAAAAAGAAAAAGTCGAGTATGAACGTCCGCACGGCGATTCTGTATCGCAAAGGACTCGCTGCGCTGATAGACGAGAGCGTGAGTTGCGCCACTCGGTGTCATCTTGCTCCACGCTGACATCGACCCCATCAGGGCATCGCGTCGCTTCCACCCACGCAGCCATCCTATCTGACCGCCTCTGCACCGGCGTTGCCCGTGCCACCACGGATGTTCTGTTCGGTGTGTGGATACAAAGGAGCCTATCGGTGCAAAAAGTGTGGAATGTCGTACTGTGACTTGCGGTGTGGACAAGTGCACGAGGAGACGAGGTGTGAGCGACGCGTGGTGTAAGGATAATTACAGTAATTGGATGAGATCGGAATGACTCCTTCTTGATCCTCGACATCCATGTGTCCCAGCCACAACCCCGTCCAAAACCAAGAGATGGTCTCCGTAGACCTCAACGGTCGCCAAAGACCTAATGGTGTCTCCAGCGATCGTAGGAATCCCTATGCACCCCGTGCTTCTGATTTCTTGAACAACATCTCAAACTTCAACATCATCGAGAGCACTCTCAGAGGTTCGTTGCAATCGGCTTTTCGGAGCCGACAAGTCCGAACAACCTTCTCATCGCTTTTCAGAGGGCGAACAGTTCGCCAATGCATTTTTTGACACGAAGACAAAGATCGCCATCGCAAAGGCGCTCGATGCCTTCGGTGTGGAGTACATCGAGCTCACCTCTCCTGCCGCATCTGAGCAGTCTCGCGTCGATTGCGAGGCAATCTGCAATCTTGGTCTCAAGGCCAAGATCCTCACCCACATCCGCTGTCATATGGACGATGCTCGCATCGCCGTACAAACAGGCTTGTTCTTTTATCGTCACCCTACCTCCGCCCTCTCATCTCATTCATAGGTGTCGATGGTGTCGACGTCGTCATTGGCACTTCTTCCTTCCTACGCGAGTTCTCCCACGGCAAGGACATGACCTACATCACAAAGGCTGCGACCGAGGTCATCACTTTTGTCAAGTCCAAGGGTATCGAGGTCCGATTTTCTTCTGAAGACTCCTTCCGCTCCGACCTCGTCGACCTTCTCTCCATATACCAAACCGTAGACAAGATCGGCGTCAACCGTGTCGGCATCGCCGACACCGTCGGTTGTGCCAACCCGAGACAGGTCTACGAACTTGTCAGAACTCTCAGAGGCGTCGTTGGTTGCGACATCGAAGTCCATCTCCACAATGATACCGGCATGGGTACGCCTTCTCTTTCGCTCTTCCCCCTTCCTTTTGTTCATTCCTCCAAGCTATTGCCAATGCATACACTGCCCTCGAAGCAGGGGCGACCCACATCGATACCTGTACGCCCCTTCCGCTCAGCTTCCCGTCGCTTGGTTGCTCACTCACTCTAGCTGTCCTTGGAATTGGGGAGCGTGTTGGCATCACCCCTCTCGGTGGCCTCATTGCTTGTCTCTATGCCGCTAACCCTGAATACGTCAAATCCAAGTATAACCTCCCCATGCTTCGTGAAATAGAGAACCTCGTCGCTGAAGCCGTAGAAGTCAACGTACCATTCATGAATCCCATTACGTGCGTTCGCCCTTCGTTTGATATCTATCCTGCTCACGTGCGCTGTCCAGCGGTTATTGTGCATTTACGCACAAGGCTGGTATCCATGCCAAGGCAATCCTTAACAATCCTAGCACCTACGAGATTTTAAAGCCCGAAGACTTTGGCTTGACTCGATATGTCTCCATTGGGTAGGCAATTCAGACGTTACTAGGCGACCCTACCATCTGATGACCTTCGCAGTCACCGGCTCACTGGCTGGAACGCTGTCAAAAGTCGTGTCGAACAGCTCGGCCTCCAACTCACTGACGCGGAGGTATAGCCAGTCCTCCTACTTCCACGTTGGCGAATTTGACCTCTTCTACATAGATCAAGGACGCCACATCCAAGATCAAAGAACTCGCCGACGTCCGGACACAATCCATGGATGACGTTGACTCGCTCCTGCGTATTTACCACTCTGGCATCCAAAGCGGAGAGTTGGCTGTGGGACAAAAGGAAGCGCTCGATCGTCTTCTTTTGCAACACCGCAACAGGTCACTGTCATTGTCAAGCGGGGTGGTTGCTGCGGCAGCGTGAAAATGATATGTCGAACCCCATGACCTTGGATGGAAAAAACTGCGCTTCTGCCAGAGCACAAAAGCGGCATCTGATCGCACGTATATGCATATGTATCTAGTACCTGTCTGGGAGCGATGCCAGCCGATGTTGTATATACTTATCTTTGTAGGATTACTATTGTTTTCTTCGTGCACAGCGATATTTCGAAGTTTGTAGAGTGCGAAACTGGTCACGATCAATGGTAGTCGTCTTATTCAGAAAAGTGCGATGAACTTGAACCGGCATGAGGGTGTATAAGCCAAGACATAATTGCCACCTTTGATGTCGATCGCAGTCGAGGTATTTCCCCGACCAAGCCGCGTGCCAAATTGAGTCAAGTCTGACTGACATTCCAAGAATGAAAGAATCACCGTCCACCAGCGAATGGGAGACAGCGGTAACTGTCGTTGGATGTGCAGCCCCCGGCATGCCCGCATACCAGAGCTTCCGCGGAACGAAGAGGATGCCGACGGCCTTCATGAGGGATCGAAAGGAGAGCTCAACGAGTCAGGGGTCCAATACGGCGTTATACAATTGAAACGGACCACACAATAGCTCTGTAGAGCGAGCGTTCAAGCAGGACCTACCGTCCACACAACCAACCTCATGGAGAGGATCCCGCAAACTAACGATCACAGAACCAGACACTGACCGTGACCAAGTTATCAGGCTTGACTCGCTTGGCGTGTTGCAATACAACCAATCGTAGGTTACAACTGTGAGGACAAGGAACAGTAACACTGTCCTTAAAAACATATGCGATAACTTGCATACCGCCCGCTCGTCTCGCTGGGACGGGTAATTTTGACTACCTGGCCACGGCGAAGACCATAATACCGAGCTACAGGATCTGCTAGCTGAATTCGAGGTAGTTGCGTTTCTTTCAGTCGACTTTTTTGGGTGGCCCCTCAGCACACGCGTCATTGGTAAGGCAAAAAAAAAACGTACTATTTTAGGAGTAATTCCTTTTTTTGTTCTGGTGTAAGGACTTCGTGGCAGGGTACCAGAGTGTGATGAGTGATGTTGACCAGTAGATCAGCTTCGGAAAATTCTTCGAGTCTGTATTGTTGTGACATCGCCGTAATGACCTAGAGAGTATGGAGTCAAGATCAAATCTAGGGACCGGTGGGGACCCAAACTTTTCGCGCAGAAGGTGTCATGTTACCCGGAAAGATGACGATTCCCCTCTGAATAGACTTTTCCTCGAGGATGCCAAGTAGTCTTACGTTCGAGTGAGCGCTTGAACGAGACGGATTGAGATGGTTATGCATACTTTCGCATCGTCTTGACGCCGACACTCCTTTCATCAGAAAAAAATATGAATATCTGGTCGGCAGGGTTGTCTCGCGAGTTGGTAAAGAAGTTGAGCTGATTCCGGCTGTGGGTCCTATCAGGTCCTTTCCATTCGAACATCCCAGAACAACCCACGTACTCTACGATCCCGCCGCTGTTCGCGTAGTGCCCTCTGAAGGTAGTCAGGTCCATGTTGATTTCCTCGTCAGAGACTTGGTATCCCTAGCTCGGTAGAGTGAGATTGCTGCGCGACACGGGGGTTACGAAGTCGACGGACTCTGTCCTTCACAAGCTCGTGCACGGTCCGATTGACCTTCCAGAGTTTTGCTGTCTCGTCCTCCGCCATGGGTTATTGTAAGGTGTATTCAAACTCAGTCAGCTCTGCATGGCACCACTACCACCGACGGCCACCGCGAATGGCGCGAACCCGACGCCCTCGACGATACCGCTCACGAACGCGTTAATGGTGTGTTTTGTTGTGCATCTGTGATCTTGGCGCGAGTCTTGAGCGGGGGTGGCTTGCAGGCTAAATTCAAGCCCGCGAAAATCTTCAAAGGTGCCGTTGAGCCCACACCACCTCCAACGCCAGGCGGCAGTTCGAGAGTGAACGCCGGCCCCCGACATATCACTGCAATCACCTTTGATGACAGAGGCGATCAAGTTCTGACCGCGTCCGAGGATGAGACCTTTCGACTGTACAACTGTAAAACGAGCAAGCAAGTTATCCTCGTTGCGCCCATTGCAGTACTCCGTTGACCCCGAGCGCCAAACAGACACCTGAAAACATTGTATTCGAAGAAATATGGGGTCGATCTCCCTCGGTTCACCCATAAGAACACGACCGTTGTGCACGCCTCCACCAAAGAGGACGATACCATACGGTACCACTCCCTGCACGACAACAAATATCTGCAGTACTTCAAGGGACACAAACAGCGTGTAATATCGCTCGAAGTGTCGCCCGTGGATGATGGGTTCATGTCAGGCTCTATGGACAGGACGGTCCGGCTCTGGGACCTTCGCATGCCCACCTGTCGTGGGTTGTTAAACCTCCCTGCTTCCCCGGTGATCGCGTACGACGCGTCCGGCATCGTCTTTGCGGTAGCAGTCAATCAGTATTCGCGGATCTTGCTATACGACCAGGCAAATTACGACAAGGCACCTTTCCTGACCATTACGCTCGAGGACCCGACTCTCGCTCTCATCAGTTACCCTCCTCGACCAATCTACATAACCTCGCTCGCTTTCTCGTCGAATGGCAAGTATATCTTGGTCGGCTGCTCAGGGGACGCACACTACATCATCGATGCCTTCGAGGGTCATCTAATCGCTAAATTAGAGGGGCGCGTCGGGCTCGAACGTCGACGTATGGATGCCCCTCAGAGCATAGACCCTGTCAGAGGCAACAGCGGAGAGGAAGTCTCGTGGACGCCCGATAGCAAATATGTCATAAGCGGGAGCCTCGACGGGCGGATCACCGTCTGGGACTTGCAGAACTTGCCTGCACGCTCCGGCCAAGTCGATCTCAAGGTTCCGCCCCTGCGTCTCAAGCCCCTGGCGAGCTTAGATGGGCACCCGGGCCCTTCTAGATGCGTAAGGTTCAATCCACGGCTTGCGATGATGGTGACTGCTGGTGCAGAGTTGGTATGTACTTAGCCCCCCAGTAGATGTTGTCCTCATTATCTGCAGGCTTTTTGGCTACCGGACCAGTCTGCAGACAACGAAGAAGTGGCCAAGGAGTTGCTTCGAAAGAAGTAGTAATTTCCTTCAGAGCTTCAAGAATGAATCGTGTGTCTGTTAGATTAGTTATACACGAATGGTAATGTGTCATTTGTATCCGGCCAAATACACCAAAGTGAACTATGTATGTTAACGGCTGAGAGTTATAAGTGGATTAGGGTGAAAAATCAATTTCCTGTTAGCTTCGCAAGCGAAATTTGTTGTGTTGCGACGTTGAGGGACAAGTAGGCGTTCTTCAAGAAAACATCTCCGACCTGAAGGTTTCGTCATGAGCCGCCCGCCAAATAAGCAAGGAAAGAACACCACTCACCAACCACTCAGTGGAATTCTCGGACTGTTTGGGTTGAATTCCAGCGCTGCAGTTGCCAGTGGGTTTACTGTAATTTAATGGCAGGAATACAAGATCTTTGGGTTCGATCGCAAACGAGGTGTTCCCGAATGAGAGCGCAAGGTTCGCTTGGGTAGTGCAAGAGATCGTGCATTGTGTCGTGCTGCATGAACCACCGAGACTCTGCACTACTTTCTGTGCGTCCGAGAAAGGCGCAAGGATGAGGGTAGTGCCCGTGTCGAGGATGGCGGTGCGCCCTGAAAGACCGGTGCTGGTACCATTGACGGTGATAGCATCCATTTCAGCCTCCCAAAAACCCTTCTCACTGATGCTAGGAACAGTAACAAGGGTATCCGCAATATACTTGGTGGTGTCAAGCCCACCAAAGGTGATTTCGCCGTCGTCGAGTTGATCAGAAAGACGTGAGATCTTGAAGGAGACAATTGGAGCATAGATAAGCTTGCTTTTTACCAGAGAATCGAGTACGGTAGGAACAATCTCATTGGACATTATCTGCGTGGGAGCGATTTCAGGTCCGAAGTAGAACACATACAGCGAAGCAGACCCACCGTCTGACCAAGTCCCATTATACCGTCAAAGGGAGCCATAGCAAGCTGGTCGGATTCACTAGTCGCAACTCCAAAGGAATGGTTTTTCAATTCCAAGCCCGTAATATTGACGTTATCCTGGCAGAGGACACCTTGGACTGTCGCTGTCCCTGATCCATATGTGATGTTGAATGATTGGTTGTTCTGAAGGAACGAGCTGGAGCTTTTGGGACCAAGGGAGGTGTGGTTGCTCTGAATACTTTCGCTAACAACCCCTGCAGACCAGTATCAGTAGGCTTCAAGATGATGATACAGATGGCTTACATAAATCACTGCTACCAGTATCCACAAGCAGATTGAAAGCTCGTGGAGGTGTCCCAATGTATACAGTAGCAACGTATCCGAGATCGTTTCCCCTGGGGACGTGAGCAACAATCTGAAAAAAAGATTATTAAAACGCACTGGATATCTAACCCGAGAGAATCGGTTGTATTAGGTGGGTTTGCAGGCGTCAGACCATTCTTTATCGACGCTTGGATGTCAAGCGAAGAAACGCCTGCGTTTGTACTGTTATCTGTGGGTGTCCTTCCAGTGATGGTCCCATTGCTATTAATAGTGCCATTGTTCTGCTCGGTGACCAAATCATCATTTCCCGTTGCCACATCAGGCGTCACCGGGTGGAGGTTGAGGCCCCTGGAAGGCGTTCGGGGGGATGATCTGGGCCCACTCTCTGACGGATCCAGTTTCTCATGCAGCTCAGACCGGGGAGCATGCTTGGATGGAATACCATGCCCTGTCAAACGGGCGAGACGTTTGGCAGCATGGTTGATGTGTTGTTGTAGAAGCTGCCAACCGATCAGGCAGATTGAGACGATAAATAACAACGATATGGAACAAATGAACTGACAACATGGGGGTGGATATCTGTACGAGGTGCAGCGTGGAGACTCCTTAAGGACATGGTAACAGTCCTTGGATTGCTGCGCCGCGCATAGGTCGGAGTGGCGTCCGCCGGCGCGAGATTGCAAAGATAAGCTAAGAGGAGTAGAAGGAGTGACAATAACTTCATGATCGACTATTGAAAAGAAAGACAGGGCCAGGGAAGAGTAAGCCGACTAGCGACACGGACCACTGCGACTACGGTTTGTGAGTCAACTTTAGGATGGTAAAGAGAGCACGAACACGATGGCACCTGGCCTGGAAAGTAGACCCTCGAGGAGGGAAAAAGATGGTGTAGGTGTCAATATTGAGAGCATTTGGGCATTTGTTTTATACCCCACTAGTCCACGAGCTGCGGATACAACACATTGTGGTCACGTAAGGTGGACTGTCAAAGCATGTTATGTATGCCCAAAGTCTGACTCAGCACATTGGGTGGAAACCAAGACTTGTCGCCATCGACGTGAATTCAGCTGTAACAGAAGAGCTCGAACATAAATAACTGTATAGCCGCCGCCAACCAACTACCAGCCGAACGCATTCCATTGAGGTGCTGATCTACAATTTTGCTGGCAGGTGTTCTCGCGCGTCCAATCGGACGGCCTCCAAACAGTCCTTGTAAAGGGTGGTCTTGATCGCGCCCCACGCACCCTGTTTGGCCAGAACTGAAACCTCCTTCGCAAGCTTCGCTGCTTCCGTTAATACGACCTCGGTCCCGAGCTCTACACTCGTCCCGCTGCAATTTGCGAGGCGATCTATGATGCCTGAAGCGTGTGCTTCAGTCGGCGAGAAGCGGTGGCCCTCGAGGGCAATACGTCGGCGAGTACGAGGGTCCGATATCTTGGTGTTGAGGATCGCGGCGAGAGAGAGGGGCCAAAGTGCACCGAAATGAACCTAAACGCGATTATGTTGGCTAAACGACCCACCAAGCTACAATTTACAACTGCAGGAAAGGATCACGGTACCTCGTTCATACATAACCACGCTCGCCTTCTGCTGCCGTCAGTCATGACTCGGTAATCACAACAGAGTGTGAGAATAAAGCCACCCGCAAAACAGTGGCCATTTATGGCTGCGATGGTTGGGACTGGGCACGAGTGAGCATCAGTATCGGGGGAGGGACAAAATGGACGCACTTGGAAAGGTCAGCAGCCGTGCGTAAAGTGGATTTGCAGTATCTAGTAGGGTAGAGGTCTGCACAGGCAGGAGAGACAAGTGCGTCTAACGAACCAGTGAAGAATCCGGGATCGTCTTTTATGCTATCATACTCAAATCCGTTGCTGAAGAATTTGTCCTGATCCCGCTTGCCAACGATGATGAGAGAACCTGCTCCGGAAGGCTTGTTGGCTTCGAACCTGTTAATGGTCCAGTGCTTCTCGACCATGTCCAGTGCAGGTCGAAATGCATCGTCGATCAAAGACTGGGTGAGTCTGGAGTCCTCTCCATTGTGCAACTCGATGATCCATAATCCATCTTGAGCTGCACAGAGACATCAATCACTTTCCTTGGTAAAACGGAGAGCTGCTCACGGTAAGTGACGGTGAGGAGGGGTTGGGACACAGGTAGAGAACAAGGATAGCTAAAGGGAGCCATACGTTAGTGATCCGGTAGGAATTGGAGCGTTTGTTAGCCGGTCATGTGACTTGCCACACAGTTTCCCGTGGACGTGGCCTGAACGAGACTACGAGCTGTCCTTTCTACTTAAAATGCGTTTCGTTACACGCGCCCTTGCCTTGGTGGCCCTCTTCGGCCTCGCCGTCTCTGCGTGTATGTTTCTTTTCGTATGCATTTTATGACGGTCTGACAACACTTTCAGCGCCTCTCGAGTCAACCGAACCTGAAATTGTCGTTCAGGCGTCCTTCCCTGAGCAAAATCCGTTCGGCCGTACGTTGCCACTGAACGAACGACTATAATCCTTCTCTGACGCGTCTTCATAGACATAGTCAACGGTGAACGCAACCAGATCTATCTCTTGGTAGAGAACAAGAGCGACCAGAACGTGACGCTCCACTCCGTCGGTGGTTCTTTCCACCATCCTGATAGCGGTGCCTTACTGAAGAACGTCTGTATCTGCTATTTTTCCGTCGTTTGGGCACTAAGCTCTCATATCTTATTCAGATAAGTTCCCTTAGCTATGTCTTCCCTTTGCTGGAAAACTCCAAACTCGAAATTCCTTACACATTCTACTCCGAGTAAGTCATACATCTTTCTTGTCCACCTTGGAGGCCAATCTGATTTGCTGCAGGTTCAAGGTATGCCCACCATTAACTTTCCACTTGTTCCACCATCTCATCCCATTAGCCTGGAGATCTCCACCTTAACATTTGGCTGGAGCACACTGTAGATGTGAGTTTCCACATGCATGTCTTAATATTTCTGGCTGACCTGCTCTTCCAGGACGTCAAGTATCGTGTCACAGCTTTTGACTCTGTTGTGACCATCGTGGAACCCGAAAGTTCCTGGTTCGACTTTAAGCTGTCAGTTTATCGTTTGTCACAATACTTGATACTCAATTCTCTCAATCTAGCATTTCTACTTACCTGATCGTCGCTGCTTTCATGGGTGGGGTCTCTTATTTCATTTACTTAACTTACTTCCCGGCGACGAAAGCCAAAAAACCGAAGCGCAGTCGCCCTGAAATCAGCGCGCCTACTAGTAAGGTGACGGTCACATCTAGCGGGGCCAGATACGAGGAGGAGTGGATCCCTGAGCATCACCTTAAGAAAACAAAGACACGGAAGCCTACTGCTGTGAGCAGCGGAGAGGATGTGAGCGGCACCGAGACCAGTGGGACTGAGGGAAGGCGACGCAAGGGCAAGAAGTAACCTTGTCATTCTATTTATCGATTTAGCTTGGTAACTTGCGCACACCATTTTCACTGGATGATACATTATTATACATGAACGCTCTGGCCCAGCGCTCAACAATTATGAAATGTATCATTCGTGTCAGCTATAGCAAGCAGAATAATCGAGTCAGACATCGATTTTCTTGTACCCCTTCACCTGGCGTCCCGGTACAGTGTTCAATTGTCACAACACATAATACACGAACCAACGTACTTTATTCTCGACAAGCATTTGAGCGTACTTTTCTGACAGCCATCGACAGTTCTCCATTGAGTTGACCCCTTCGTGTCGCTGGCATTTGACGAGTTCGTCTCGCACCAACCGGGCCTCCATAGCTTTGATCCATGACTCGCGGATAAAATCCTCGCGTTCCTGAAGTTTAGCTATACGCAAAAGTCAGTTTCACACACAGAGATGAAATGCAAGAAACGCAGCCAAAGCACTAACCTCTAATCAGTTCAGCTCTGTCGTCGGACATACTAGCAAATGAAGGTGTGCGTAGTGTAGCTGGAAATCGGAAGGTGTGTTTGTTTGGTCCGCATTTGGGTCTTGCGTCCACTCCGAGGCCTGCTCCCCCCAGTACTGGCGAAAGCTTGCCATATCACTTGCTTCTATGTCGCGGATTCGGGGAACTGACATGCCGCTAACGTGCCATTTGGCAAATCGGAATTCATCTCAAACCTGACCACCACTGTAACTTGGGGTGGTACAAGTGGCACCGCGGTGTTTGCCAACGAAGATGCAGGATGATAGAAACTGCATGGATGCTACATATGTAGAAATATGACCCATCAAGCCACGAAATGCAGCCCTCCGAGACCGCACATATGGTCATCCAGCAACGTTCTTCCCGCCACTCGTGCGCTGCAGCTGTCTCATTTGCTCCGCGTGCAACTTGCTCTCCCTTCTGTCCTTTCGGAATTCCCGGATAAATACGATGGTGCATATGGCTATGCAAAGGATCACGTTGTCCAGCAGCGGTATCAACTGTCCCATCAGGTTCTGCACAAGTTCCTCTTCGTTGACGAATAGTCCCATTATCGTACGATGCTTCGATGGGCTTCTGATAATCAGGTCCAACGCTGTCGCTAGCCAACGAAACGCTAGGGTTGCAGCTCTGGTTGGCGTGTCGAGGCACGGCCTGTTACAATTGGGACACCTCATATTCTCGCGGCTGCCAGCCCGATCTTACGGGCGCTACGGGTGGCGGTGGAAGCGGTGTAACACGAACTTGAAATACGTACTAGGTTACTAAATTTGTCCGTCATATATCAGTAGTCCAGTCAGCCGGTACCTCCAGCTGAAGCTACTAGGTTGGCCCAGAACGTGCAGATGTCAAATCGCACGAGCCATGAGACATATGAACGCCCACACGATTCCGGCGATGCTTCCCGCGCCCCGAAACACCGCAGGAACTGTCAATCACAGGATTCAAATATTCATCAACAATTCCGAGCCTGGTGGGTAACCGGTAAACTGGTAATGATGCAGTAATTACCCTTTTCTTCAGGAAAAGCTCCGCCCCGGTAGAAGGGAAAATTGGATTCTCCAGCATGTGGTCGGAATACTGCATGTGCATACTCGAGCTTGGCAGGTAAGCGACGCGTGAGCCTATCAGGGGGGAGTCTCGCCAAAGCAACGTGAAGTTTCACACCGTGGCTCTGGCCAGCACAGTGTAGTGAGATAACAATCCATCGTCTATGGAGATCGCAATACCTTGCAAAAATTACCGAGTTCTCGTTTCCCTAAGCATGCAGTCAGATTCAATGCTGGTGACTTGTGGAATTACGACGGAATTGACGTAGCATTCTGATCCATTTGCACTCTCCGCATCACACGGTCGTAACACGTCTGGGAAGTCGTCCATGTGTTCCTCTCGAATCTTGTTCGCGATGGGAACAGCAATCGAAAGAGGAATTCGGAAGGAGGTGCATAGTGTACAACCCTGATATTTGCGTGACGAAAGAAAGCGGAGCGAGGGTGACTTGAGGGTGTTTCATGCTAGGCATCGGGCTGCGAGCCGAGCTTCAGAATCGAAGGAATTATGTCAGTGTATCATCCATAAGAAATCGCTTTACATACGCATATCTGAAGACTGAAGAGCAGCAAAAGTTTGTGTGACAAAGAATTTGGCCGGCCCTCCGTACTACGCCAAAAATGAGCTATGTCACTTTGTTTCGTTTGCAGGCCCCAGGGACCACCGGCGCACGTTCAATGTTCCGACGGAAAGAAGACACGTAAAATAGAACCAACAGCGAGTTTTAGAATAAGCGAGAATGTTGGGATGTTGGCGCGAGAGAGTAGGATTAAGATTTATCTGTATCAATTGCTCGGCGTACGCGAAACACAAAAGCTCGCGGAAGAGTGAGAGTTGTCCATTACATACTCTCGAAGTTTTCCACGAAAAAACTGTGGCCACTCTAAAGTAGCTCATGGACCATGATATGACAGCATACCTTCGACTTCACGGAGAGCGCAATATCCTCGGTTTTGCACCGTACCACATCTCTGCAAGAAAACGGCCAAGTAAATCACAATCTGTGACACTTGGGCTTGGCGTGGACCTTCTAGACACTGATTTGTGAAAGGTATATCATTGGCGGGTAGTCCAACGCCGTCTGTTCCATGGATTGGCATGACACGCAACGACGTTTACATGAGCGGAAGGAGCAGGACGTGTTGGAACCTTGATAATTGCGGACTTGTATCCTTCGAAACGAAGGTATAATTTGTCTTCAAAGGAGTGCAGAACTGACGCGCCTTGTCAAGCTGCAGCCTGTGCTTAGATACGAGGCCATCGCCCGACTGTCCCTGGGCACATATCCGGGCCGTGGCCTGGACTCTATCATAGTGAATGTTGTTGGTACTAATACATACTTGCTGAACTTGCTCCGAGCAGATGGTGTCGGATTGAACGACATTCATCATGCACGAACGAATCTACGTGAGGTACTCAATGCTTGATGATCATACATTATAGACATGCCAGTGATTCACTGGCCCGACCAGATATTGGTATTCTCCTGAGGCAACGTAAGTTGAGAAGCACAATTGAGGAACGAATTACCTCACCGCTACATGGGTTCACTGGCACCATCCCATGGACAGATGGTCTTCACATGCACAGAGCACCAAAGGGAGTGAAAAAGTTGACGTGTTTCAATACGTATAAGCAACTTGTGCCCTGTGTGGGGTAAATATATGATTTTGCTTGACGCGTGTAGAGAGAACAATTATTGCACTTGACAAGGAGAGCAGTAGACGTGAATGGGATGAATGAGAATCAAACAGACATGAGTGAGGAGAACGATGAGTGAGCTGATTTGCGTTGTACATGACCACGACCGAACACCATAATAACAACCAATGAGGTGAATGAGGATGTGCTGCAGACAGATGGGTGAAGATGGTGGTGTGGGGAGTAACCGGCGCAAAGGTGTGGTCTACAGTGTGAAATAGATAACCTGTGGTAATTCGGGCTACAGTTCATCTGGAACATTGATAGAAAAATAAGGATGGTGCAGGGCTTCCCGCACTGTTATCCGTTGAGCCGGATCAAAAGCAAGCAATCGCCGCACGAGATCCAGAAAATGTTTGTTGATTTGATCGTTGGGTGGTATAACCTCCTGCGTGCGAACAAAGGTTAGTAAATTACCATACGAAGTACGAACGGATAATTACCACAAGTGGTTTAGTTGCCTTCACATCTTTCTTGCTTTGCCGCGAGGCTTTGGCCTTTGGCCAATCGAGCCGTGGACCTTCCTTGAAGAACTCAGGTTTCGAGCGTGCTCCTGCACGCACAAAGCGATCAGGCATCTTTCCCATAACGGCTTCCATCATAGCTAGGTGCTCGAGATTATCGTGAGTTTGATAGAGGGCGACGCCGGTATAAAATTCGACGAGAATACATCCAAGGGAGTATGCATCACACGGGTATGACCACCCTAAACCTGCGGGACCAAAGCTCACGTAAGCACCAAACCCAAAAATTTACTAGAAAGCTAACCAAGGATGATTTCTGGCGCTCGGTAGTGACGTGTCGAAACGACTGTTGAGTGATATTCTTCCTCGAACGTCGCAGAGCCAAAATCTATGAGGTGAATGTCGGTGGATTGAAGTATGCGTTTCGTTCGAGGTGGGGCGTTGCGCTGTAAGTGGTGATTCGGTTACGTCCAGTTTGAGTCCAGGGTGGAGTAGCCACTCGCCTTTCCAGGTACGGGTACAACGGCAAGCCTATAGTCGTTGTGTACGAGCAAGATGTTTTCTGGTTTGAGATCCGTATGAATCAAGTGGAGATCATGTAGAACTAGGAATGTGTGAGTTAGAACCGGATGTAGGAAGGCAGGGACTTACAGGCAACACTGCCAAGCAATTGCCTGGCAAAAGATTGAATGTGGTTTCGGGGGAAGGGGGCGAATTCGTTTTCCTTTAGAAAGTCATACACACACATGCCCAGTAACTCAGAAACTAGGCATATATGGTTTCGGTGGTCAAACCAGTGGAGTAGATGAATACATTTACTAGAGCAGAGTTAGCTGTGTAAATCGCTGCTGAATGATCAGACGAACTGGATGTTTGCAGGGTCTCGTTCTTTGAGCTTCTGGAGGACCCGTATCTCGATCTTGCTCGCGTCACGGTATTTGGGGATGGCACGGATGATCTTGATTGCTACGCGGTTCTGTGTTTGGATGTCGACTGCTTCCACCACCTTACCGAAGGTGCCTTGACCGAGGAGACGAACGGTGCGATCTGGGAGGGAGAAACGGTGGGAAAGGGAGAGCGATGGGAAGGAGGGGAGACGTACAACGATTATAAATTAAGTCGTCTGGGACAATAATGTAGTGACCTTCCTTGTCATCGCAAGGAACGTTGGAGGGCTGGAGAGAATTAGCGCGCAGTTCCTAGGAGGAAGAGAATGGCGGGCAAGGCGTTACGTACGTCTGTTGTGACAGGGCCACTGCCGCTGGCCCAAGACTTGGTGGAGGGCAGAGCAGGCTGTTGTTGGAGACCGGCAGCAAGCTTCTTGACGATGGTCCCACGGGAGTCGTCAGCTTGATCGCGCTTCCGCTTCTTTTGGACAGGTGGCACTAGGACCGCTGAGGAAGTGGTAGCGGACATGGCCTGTGCCTCTGCGGCTGCACGGGCTCTGGTCCTGATTGGAGCAGAGTAGGGAGGGGGCTGGTAAGAAGCGGAGTAGGCGTTGGTGTGGGTTGTTGCAGGCGATATGGTGGAAGGAGGGGGGGTGTCTTCAATGACGATGACTTCGCGAATTCTGCCGTCGCTATCAACCTCCTGTACCTCGCTGTAGCTGACGGTGAACTGGTGGGGCCTCTTGCGCTTGCGAGAGAGGACGGGAGGGGTAGGCATCATGGTGGGATGATTTGAGCGGGGCTGGGCAAGCGATGGGGGATGATAGTGGTCTAGAATTGAAGGGAGAGGCTGGCGATGTACGACTGCTTGCATGCCTGGTAGATGGTGGTAAGGGAGGGAGATTGAAAGCCAGCAAGCAGCTCAACTTGTCCGGCTCCCTCTGAGAATGCGACACTGGATGTGTTGTCTCTTGTTTTGCCACCCAGAACACGGACCACCACTCGAAATACCGGAATGTCCATAATAATCGACCTCCCAGAGATCCCCCACGCCCGCTGCCGGCTCCTTGGCCCACGCCTATCGCGCCAATTCCGCCGCTGTGCAGCTCGTCGCCTCCCCCGCAGCCCTTTTTCTTTTTCGCATGAATTTACTCCCAAAACGGAAGGTCCTCCCAAATTTTGGTGCCGAAACGTGACCGGCGGTTCCCTGTTTGCTCGTCACGCGGGACGGTCACGGAAGAGTGGTCCTCGCTGTGCTCGTCGACGAGTTCTGCCCGCTCACCAGCGAGCTCGTCGTCCCCCGCGTCTTCCCCCGCTCACACCATGCGTGGTCTCCCCTTCCCATCCAACGCTGTCTTCGACCGTGACGCACACAGCGAACACGGAACACCCTTCAGCACCACAGACGATATTCCGATTGATCCTGCCCTTGCAGGCGGTCCAGCCATCGACCCGCCCTTGGCCCGCGCCACAGATGCGCATACACTCACACACTCTCCCCACCAGGTACGCCTCCTCCTCTCTTTCTCCCTTCCTCCCTCTTGGCGACGAACGCGTCGCGTGTTGTAATTAGTCCTCAAACTCATCCATTCATCAACAGCCCCACCACACCGTCCCCCGGGATGCTTTCCTGCCCCCCTTCCAAAGGCATTACTCACAAGAACCCCTCCACTATGACCAGGGGCCCCAGGGTGATCCGTTCGCTCCCCAGCCACCCGCCGCTTATCTGCCCGCCCCCGAGACCGAGGCTCCGCGACTCCCTAAACCGCACAAACGAAGGAGGAAGCCCAGGCGCGAAGAGGAGTGCGGGTTTTGCCAAGGAAGCGACGCAAAGAACAAACTTGGTCAGCCCGAGCTCATGATCTCCTGCGAAGACTGCGGCCGGAGCGGTATGTCTTCTTAGTCTATCCCTTGTCCCCCGTTTCACGATCGTCTCTGCTAGGTCATCCAAGCTGCATGGAACTTGACAAGGTCGCGCAGCTAGTTCGATCGTACGCTTGGAAATGTATTGAATGCAAGATCTGCGAAATTTGTCGAGAAAAGGGGGACGATGTATGGTTTCCATCTCCGTTTATGTCCTATTAGCTCACACATCCATAGGCCAGGATATTGTTTTGCGACCATTGCGATCGAGGTGTGTCATGTCCTGCACTATCCTTCTCTTTTATTCACGTTCACAAGGCTGGCACATGGACTGTCTCCAACCCCCACTAGAGAAGGAACCACCTGGTCAATGGCACTGTCCTATGTGCCCGCCACTTGATATTCATCATCCTATTTTGGCTCAGCAAGATGCTCTCCCCCTGCCGTTACACTACCCCTCCGGTAATTCCGATGCCGACGGACGGAACACTGACCTAATACGAATGGACCCTGTGGAGCAGATACAAGCGAACAGCTCATCTTCCGACGAGACCTCCGACTCGGATTCGGATTCTGACGAAACCGTGAGCCCTCCCGCGGCGCCCCATCTTCAATCAAGCAAGAAGAAAAGACCTCCTAAGCGTACAACAGAGACGCAGCCTCCACGACCAGCGAAACGCATGCGCATCAAGGTGCACTCCCCTGCACAACCGTTGATCGTACGATTGCGCCTTCCTCCCAAGGGTAAGGGCAAAGAACGCGAGGACGATGTAGAGCACAATATTTTCGAGGACCTTCTACCATCAGCTGAGAGGGATACGTCCAAGACGAATATTGATAACCTTGATAGGGCAAGGTTCGAGAAGAGCCGGTTGACTGCTGAGGTACCTACATGCCTACCATCAAGCAGTTCAACGTTGCTAATCAACGTTCTCCAGGAGAAGCTATATCCGGCTCCGGCACCATTACCTTTGGTTGCTGAAAATCCAGATACGCCGGTAGCCGGCCCATCTTCGCGTCCCCTTCGCTCCGCCACCCTCCATCAAATATCAATACCTCCTTCATTTCCGCCCGCCTCTCCGGTACAATCCACCCTGGGTCTTTTCCCATTGACACCAGGAACCTTCCCGAAAACCCCGAACACCCCTACTGTCGCTGATGGACAATCAACATTACGTATACGAACCATCCGTTTTGGCCCCTATGACATTCACCCTTGGTATGATGCCCCATTTCCTGAAGAATACGCAAATATACCGGATGGACGGCTGTGGATATGCGAGTTTTGTTTAAAGTATATGCGGAGTCGTTTTGCATTTGGTCGACATCGAGTGAGCTCCTGTATGACTATGTGCAGCGCACCTGGTAGCTGACCCAGAATTTCAGATGAAATGTAAATCCCGTCATCCGCCGGGTGACGAAATTTACCGCGACAGCTCGGTTTCTATATTCGAGGTGGACGGTCGCAAGAACAAAATATACTGCCAGAACCTTTGCCTTTTATCCAAGATGTTTCTCGATCACAAATCACTTTTCTATGATGTCGAACCATTTCTTTTCTACGTTATGACGGAGACTGATGACATTGGGGCTCATTTCGTGGGGTACTTTAGCAAGGAAAAATGTTCACCGAAACAATACAACGTAAGTTGTATTATGACACTTCCGGTACGACAACGACAGGGCTGGGGAAATTATCTCATCGATTTCAGTATGTCCAAAGCCCCTGGATCATTCTGAGCCGTTAACAAGATATATACCAGGTTACTTATTGTCCAAGAAAGAGCGCCGTGCGGGTTCCCCCGAAAGGCCTCTCTCTGGCCTTGGCGCCCTTAGCTACAAGAACTACTGGACACTTGCACTTATGCGCTATCTCAGATCAGCCCCCCCGAAACCGAGCCTTGAAGGTCAGCCTCTTCTTCGTTTGAGCGTGGGTTGATTGCCTGACGCAAGGTGCCCTGCATACTATCTTAGACATCAGTAGAGCCACCTCTATGACGATCGAGGACCTTTTTACGATCCTGGTGCAGCAAGACATGATAACGGTGGACACCGCGTTCCCGAACTCCGCACATCCATCACCTGGACAATCGATCAAGTTTCCGCGTGGTCGCAGAAATGGTATCGCACGGAGGCATTTACAGAGGCCCAATTCGCAAAAGCAAATGGAAGGGGGAGGAAACAAGCCTAATACGCCATTTGTCGCTCCCACGCACTACGAGATTTCATGGGATCAGGACAGGGTGGAACGTTGGTTGACGACCTGGGAAAGCAGAGGATATCTGTGTCTCAAGCCGGAGAAGCTAAAATGGACACCATTTGTTCTGTCTCGCACCAAATCAGGTGCGGAGCTTCTGCAGACCGAGGGAGGCCCAGATTTTGCTGCCATCACCCAAACCGGCGCATCTCGGAGCCCAATGGATAGCGGAACACCTATGCTGGACACTGGAGATCGTGCCAAAACTTCGTGTTCTAGGGACCAAAGCTTGTTCAATGAGCAGAGCGAACAAAGGGGAAGTGCCCGTGGTGGAGCAGAAGTAACTGCGGCCCAGCTCTTTGACGACTTACTCACGGCGGGCCCGGTCACGCCGAAGAAGCAGCGGAGGAACAGGGACAGGAATGCTAGCGCTGACTCTATTGCAATGACCACGCGGTCTGCTTCTGCCCGGGCGATGCCGGATGACTGTAGAGAAGAAAAGGGGGAGGAACTTGAAGACGCCCTTCCAACTATGGCAGTCAAGCGTCGACGTGGTCACCCTTCCAGGGGTCGAGCTGCTGACGACGATGCTCCTGTCGCCTCGCTGCCTTTGGGAGCGACGTCGCTCTCCAAACCCGCATCGCCTCGGAAGCGCCGGAAATTCGATTCGCCCTCTTCTGAGGATCCTCGTGGATCCATGGACAATGCTGATGCTGATATTGTCGATCAACGTACGGCAGTCAATGGGAGTCACGCGGTGAATGAAGTTCGTCAGGATTCTACATTGGATGCTGTCCCTGTCGTTGGGCGTACAGAAGGCCTACGAGATGGACCGATACAGGAGGAATGCGCTGACGTGAAATCGGAAGACCTGGGAACACCCCTCACCGGATTAACGAGTCGGCACAGCGTTCCGAGTGACGACACTGTGTGCGTGGCGGAAGCACTGCGGAAGATTTCGGAGGAAGGGGAGGCAAGTGGGGGCACGACTGGGGTGGTGGTGGAGGACGACTCGGATTTGGATGCAGAGGGAGAGCCAGACGATGAGATATAGATTTATTACTCGCTTAGTGATGCGAACTGGGGCGCCTTGACGGGTTGTTTGTTTTGACCAAATTTGGGTAGCACCGCAAACGAGCCACTGAGTGGTTCACGCCTGGTTCACCGTGGTTCAGTAGCAGAGATGGACAACCCCCAGAGCCATGGGTAAGTAACGTCCCGACTTATAAGTACATCCACCGACAACAACGCAGCGACCCAGCCTTGACCTTTGGACATCCTAATGTTTCGGTGAGGACATCCCGCCCATTCGCAAGCCATCTTATCGATGGGTTCGTCGTAGAGCCTTAATCAAGCGCTTGGTTCTCACCTCAGCGCACGGTCCACTTTTCACGACGCTACCTTCAGGCTCACTGACTCTCCGCCTACCATCATCGACTCAAATGCACGGCCACCCCAGCCCGTCGCAGGTCCTTCGCGTTCACCCATACACGAGTTCACCGTTCCCTTGACCTCCGACGCCCCCTCTATGAACGTGCTCAAACGGAAGCACTACCTCGACGGCCCCAACGGAATGTCCAACAGCCAGCTGGGAAAGCGGCGGCGCGAACTCGACGACCTGGTTGAATTCGACAGCGACCCCGTCCATGGTTCCAAGCACTGGACGGACGACGAGAAGACCAAGTTGTTCACCTGGCTCATGGATCCGGCCGAAGACGAGCATTGGAATTCTCTCCGCTCAACGAAGAACTCGTGCTTTCGAGAGGTATGTGCCCGTGGCATACTTGTGCGTTCCTTCCTTCATATTAGACCGTAGTGTGCCATCGAGGTTTTCGGCGGGAAGAAGACATACCAGGCTCTCAAGGGCTGCTATGAGCGCAACTTCAATCTCTTCAAGCAGATATACACCTTCGAGGCCTTCCATGCACCATCCGGTAATGGTCCCCTTAATGCCATCATAGAAGGGGACAGACTGCGAGAATACGAACGCCGCCTTCAATTGGCAAGGAAGGCCGACTGTGATGTCGGAAATCTCAGTGCGAGAACCATAGACCACTGGTACCGAAGCGGGTGGTACAATCTATTTTACCGCAGGTGCGTCACAGCCAGCCGACCGACCATCATCAGTTCAACCATAGTCTCTGGCAGATGGAATGGCGACCCAGCGATTTCTCGTTCCTCTACTCGTCACCATACATCCGGAGGCGCACCTATGAACGACGACATCGACGACGATGAAAATCCAATGGATATGCCAGATCATGCACCTATTCAGCCGATTCCACCGGTTCCACCTCCACGGTCTGCGCGTACACCCCCTTATTCCCAGCCTCCGCATCCACAACCTCCATCTAGCTTGCCTCACCCCATTGTGGAACCAGGGCCGTCGGGCCCGCCTAGCCGGCCCATGATTCCGGGACCAAAGCATGTGTCACCCCCACCAGAACCATCACACATTCATTTCTCCATCCCACAGAACTTGATGACGGCCTGTCTCCAACTACTCCAAGCACAAGCTCAACACAGTAGGCTCAAGATCGATTACCTGCGCCGACGTGAAGAACGCGAAGAAAAAGAAAGTTCGGCACGTCAGGAACTGGAACGCCGCCGATTTGAACGGGAGCAAGCAGATCGGGACAACAGCAAGGAGTCCGGGATGAAACAGCGTGCTCAGCTTGCGATGGACCTGATGGGAAATCCAATTGTAGATGCATCCGTGCGGCAGGCGGCTGTGGACTATTTGACGAGATTGCTCTCTGCTGATTGAACTGGCTCAGTTTGTTTATTTGTTTGGTTTCTTCACGAACACTAGTGCACACACAGCTGTCATCGTTCAGAATTCTTGTTGTTCTAATATCGTAAAGTAGCGAGTAATACCCTTTTTGTAGTTTGTCGCTGTAATAATCTACATGCTCTGTTCACGTAGGCCTAGTCAAAACACGGTTTGCAGGACGAGACTGCACCCTGAGTCAACATCGGTGCGTGTCGTCCACGCGAACTAGAACGAACGGTCGCCATGCTGCGTCTCTCGGCAAGTCGTAAATGCTGGTTTGACACGCGTTCCTCGACTCACGTGCGCGTTTCATCCACCATAGCATTTTGTTGGCTATGAAACAACGAAAGGACAGGCAAAAAGGTGTCAGACTCGATCGACTTCGCAGGCCAGTGATTCTACATGACCATGCCATCGGTGGAGTCCTGAAGTTTGAGTTTCATGCCGGCTAAACGGCGATGAACGAGTCTACAGCCAATCAAGCATCAGACATACAACTGGACAAATTACCCCGAACGTACCGTTGAAACAGGTCCAATGGCCCGTTATTCTCCCGTTCTGTATAGCCACTTTCTTGTTCTCCAGGGACGGTAACAGGTCGTATGGGTATCCAACAACTCAGTGGGCTTATGCCCTGCTCGTAGCTTGCATGAGAAACGTAGAGGAGAAGCCCGTCCGATGTGATGTGCACAGGCATCGTCGTTATTTTGCTATGCTCAGTCCCTGAATCGATCGACATTGCTGATTCTGACGACGGCTGAAACTGAAACGGGGTTGAAGTGGGGATATCAACGGAGATCTCCCGTATCGAACGAGCTAGTGGGACGATATAGGAATGTAGCACGGAGAGTGTCGTGTCTGTGTGATAAGGAATGGGAACAAAAGTTGTTGGATATTGGAAATTGTACGAGGAGGGTCGTGCATCTGATTGATGGTGAGCGTCGGTGGAACCATTGAAGGAGAATACGGTCGAAGGAGGCGCGAATTTTGGCAGTTCAGCAAGTCTAGTGTCCCGCCACCAAAACCTGTACGTACTCAATGAACGGGAGACGATCATTATTGCGAACGAAATAAGGTACCTGAAAGGGGTTTCGCAATCTGCGATGTCCTGACCTTTCCACTTTATGACGTCTAGGACATGTAAAATCCCATTCGATCTCCAGTTGACGTCGAGAATGCAGTCCAACACCGTTAGCGGAGGGAGCGAGGACGGGAAGCGAGGAAGTAGCATTTTCCCTAAGAGACGGGACCGAAGAGTGGTATTTGGCGCTGGAAAGTGGCCGGGTCAGCACGGTCATTTGAGTTGAAAGTGAATACCAGCACATATTCCGATGACTCCCGAGGTCGACTGATAGGTGATTGCTAGACATCGCTTGCCCGTCGGTACGGGTGCCACTGCAACCCAACTTCTCTCGAGATCTGAGGGAAGGCCGTCATCGTTCGAGCGGTCGTCCCAAAGGCCATGTTCCTCTTTCATCTCCAACAGTTCCGCATACATACACCTGTTCGCCCACTTGCTGGGCTTCTTTGACCGCCTCCGTTTGGATTTGCCACGCTTTTTCTTCAGATGGCTGCTTTCATCTTTGGGTGCAGTGAGAACTTCCGATGTGCCCGCGATGGACACATAATTCGCTATTCCTTCTCTGAGTACTTCAGGTTCTTCGTCAATGTCCTCGTCGCCCTCGTCGTCAGACACCCCAAGACTCAGATGCGCGAACGCATCAAGTTGCCTGGACGAATCGTATTTCTGAGCCCTTCTCTATACCAAACGGCCATATGCATTGTGCTGATGGAATGAGCGTGAATTCACCCACCCGCCTCTGCTCTTCTAGGGCCTATGCCGGTTAGCGCGAATGAAAGACCATGATAGGTAAAATCGGTGTACCTTTTCGCGTCGAGCCTCCTGTGACACCAATTTGTCGGTAAACGTTGTGGGTGGGGCTTTGTATGACGATTTCCTGTCGGCATGTGTAGACATAATTCTGCTTGATGAGACAGATCTATCGATGGTTGTGGCTGATTAAAGGTGATGCCACCCGAAGTCACTGCTAGAAGCCAAACTAGCATTCGGAAGAGCTGGGACTTTGTGACTTTGTTTGCTTCCTTTCTTGGCAATCACTACCAAATGACTGAGGTGCCAACTGCTACGGATGACCCACAACAAGTAAGCATCCTGGTGGTTGTCTCTTGGTTCAAAGTGTTAAAATATCGAAGACCAAGACCAAGACCAAGGCAAAGGCCAGGTACTTGAAACACAAAAAAAATCGGAGAAAGGCTCGAAAGTCATCCGCGCCTCGGAAGCCTAGGTCCGCCTCTAAGGGAGGCTCTGAATCAGATGAGGACGAGGGCCAGTACAATGATCCGCCGGAAGCCATTGAAGGTCAGGTTGGTGACGATGAGATGGACGAAGAGAATGTGATCGCCATGGAACGAGCCGTTCAGCCCCCCAAGAAAAAGCAAAGACTGGTCGAGCAAGATCTCAATGCAGATTTTAGCGACCCCAGGGAAAAGGAGGACAAAGAACCTGACGACGCGCAAAGTCCTCTCGCAAACCCAATAGGCACTCTACCGTCATTTCCTTCGCCAACGGTGCCCGATGCACCCTCCAAATCCGTGCTTGCCATGCAAGGAGTCGATAAGGCCCTTATACACGCGACGCTCATCGATCCTGGGGCTGTAACGCCTCTCTCAATGGCGGAGGAGCATGACCATAACACCGGTCTCAGTTGGAAGACACGGAAGCGGTTGGGTGATCTTGGCATTAGCGAACTTTTTGCTGGTCAGCAGCTGGTTATACAGACCACAGATGCGAATGCTGATGATAAGTTGTGCAGTGCAGACCCTTCTTTTGCCTTTCCTGATTCATCACCGCCCATCGTTGTATACGCCATACTCTCCACCATATGATGTATGCGTTTCCGCACCTACGGGGAGTGGGAAAACACTTGCATATGTTCTTCCCATACTGGAGGTGACTTCCAGCCGTAACTGATGTCATTTGGGATGGTTGATGTTCATAATGTCGCAGGTCCTATCAAGCAGAATAGTCACTAGGCTGCGTGCCTTAATTGTTCTGCCCACTCGAGATCTTGTCATGCAGGTCAGAGAAACGTTGGAGGCCGTCGGTAAAGGACGTGGCTTAAAAGTATACGTTGAGGTATCATAACCGTCACCCTTCTGATTATGTTTTCTAGATTAGTACCTCAACGGGTCAGCACTCGTTTGCTCACGAACAGGCACAATTGGTTTCTGAAACGGACCGCTGGTGGGGTCTCCTCACTGTTTGGATGAGGTCTATCAATCTTGACTTCTTTTGTAGCCTTTACGGAGGTTCTAGCAAGGTGGATATCTTGATTTGCACTCCTGGCCGGTTAATAGATCATCTCAATGGGACGCCCAACTTTTCATTGCAACACCTTCGCTTTTTGGTATGACCACAATCGTCGCTGTTGATTGCGGTTGACTACTATGGTATTCAGGTCATCGACGAAGCAGATCGCTTGCTCTCTCAGTCATTCCAAGATTGGCTAGTTCAGATATTGGCAGCAATTCATCGGAGACCTTCTGGGAGTATTATTCCAGCAAGCAAATTGTCATCGTTTGATCAGTTCAACCAACCATATTGTGATTCGCTAGCACCTAGTTGCTTGGATTCCGAGCATTCCACACATCTTGAAGCCGAACTTGATGAACGAAAAGAATTTTCATGTCAAAAGCTCTTGTTCTCTGCGACACTCACGCGAGATCCCGGCAAGCTTGCATCCCTCGGTCTGCGTGATCCGAAGTACTTCATCGTCCAGAGTCCGGCTGAAGGAGAATGCGATGGTACCCCGTCACACCTCGGGTCCGAACGATTTGCTATGCCAACCACCTTGACGGTGAGTCTTGTGCCTGTGCGAATTATTAGTTCACGGCAGACTATAGGTTAGGAACATATGGTGGTTTGCGAACCGTCGCAAAAACCGCTTGTGTTGCTCCACCTTCTACACAACCATAATGTTCGCAATGCCCTGATTTTCACCAAATCGTCAGAGGCCACGAATCGCCTTGTCTTGTTACTCCAATGCTTCGAGGAACTGAGAACATCGTCGGAAGGTGATCGTATTACGGTCCGTGCATACTCGAGTGACCTGCCTGCGGGTGAACGAAAAAGTATCCTGGGTAAATTTAAAGCAAAGGAGATTGACGTGTAATTTCTATACTACTCGCAGTTTAACAGTGAACTGACGAGGTCCATGGTCAGCCTGGTCTGTTCTGATTTAATTTCCAGAGGAATGGACATTAGCCATGTCTCTCATGTCGTGAGTTATGACGTGCCTGTCGACATGAGGAAATACGTTCACCGTGTTGGGAGGACTGCACGAGCTGGACGGGACGGTGATGGATGGACGTTGGTAGAAGAACAGGAGGTCGGTGTCCATGTACGGTATTGGAAGGCAGGCATTAACTATTCCATAGGCGCGGTACTTCAAGGCAATGTTAAAACAGCATGATCATCTACAGAAGGTGAAAAGGGTGAAGATCTCTCTGTGTGAGGTCCAGCCTCTCAAGGAAAATTATCAGGTGGGATCTATAGATTGGTCATCGAAGTCTACGTGTTGAGACTTATTCCAGAAGGCGCTGTACCGGCTGAGAGAGGCGTACGTGCGCTAGGCTCTCGATTACATAGGAGACGTATGGCCGAACAGAAACCTGGTTTATCGTAATGAGTTTAATTGAACATGATATTCGTAAAGGCAAGTAAGTTACAAGTTATGTTACAGGATGAGTCTTCATCTAGATTGTCATGGGCACCACTATGTACTCACCGTTCGTGATACGCACGTGCACTGCGCCCACCCTCGTTCTCGCCGTGACTCACAGCTTCTCGCAGCACAGTGCGAACTTTATGTGCATGGCGCAGTTTCATCGTTGCTCTGACTCTCCCGCAGTTGTGATGCGAACACCGAACATTCCCCCCAACTGTCGCCCTCTACACCCTGCGCCGCTTGTGTACCCTTTCCCCTACTTCGTTTTTCTACACCCAACGTCTCGTTGACCCTTTCGCTTTATCGAGGTGAGGTGTCCGCCGCACACTGTTGAGCTTCTCCCTCTCTCCCTCTGTCTCTCGTTTGGGAAGCGACGTCGATGCAGCCACAAGGTAACAACACGTGACTACAGGCATGACCATAATATTTGGTCTCAGTACTATGGAAGACGTGAGGGCGGTTGCTAGCATTGGCCTTAATATTAGCAACCTTTTTGCTGGTTAGCACATGACTTTCACCTTGTCAGTCCATGATTCGCCTTGTCCTACCGGTCCAATGCTTCGAGGAATTCAGGGTGAGATGCGCTCGGATCTCGGTCTGTGCATAACGAAGTAACATCCTGTGGATGAACGAAAAGGTATTTTAGAGAAATTCAAGGAGGTTGACATGTAAGTTCTGTACCACTCGTAGTTTGATGTAGAACTGACAAGGTCCGTGGTTGTCCTGAACTGAACTTATTTTTCGTTTCACAAACTGGCCGAGACGGAAGTGGAAGAAGAACCGGAGGTTGGTGTCCAGATGCGATATTACAAGGCACAGGCATTAACCACTACGGAAGGTTTGATACTCAAGGAGTCCAATCTCAGCGAGCAGATTAGGACTACCTGCGGATTCTTACTCCTGCAGATGTTGATGGACCGGTGAGAGGCACACGTGCGCTGGACTCCCGATTGCATACGCATACGTTTCGATGACGAAATATGATGGTTATAAGATTACGTGACACTAACTCAGACCATATCAGCAGACTGCATCATATGTCACCGACAACGGGCAGTCGCGGCGAACTGATACGGCGATGATGAATCCTTGTCCGAGGTGACCCGAGCAGATTGGATGACCCAGATCCTCATGATATGCAACACGTTCCGGCCAGGGTCCCGTCTAGTTCTACTCGGATCTGCTCGGACTAGTACACCATTCCCCGCCTCATTGCTCTCTGACTTTACTGTACAATGCCGGTTCGTCCAGAAAACAAATCTGAATCGGGCTCCATCAATTTGAATTTGTCAAGCGAGCATGATTGGGGCAAGTCCGAAGCACCCCCATGGCTGGCCATCGCCAACTTCCAAAGGTCTCGTTAATCACCCCTGGGTATCAGCCTCTGTCCATTAACCATACTCCAGGTTCTTCTCCACGAAGGGAACCAACCCTTCTCCCTCCAATGCCTCTATCCACGATGCAACTCTTACTCCCGAAGCGTCGGCCGGCTTTTTTGGTCGCTTGTGGTTTACCTGGGTGACACCTTTGTTATCACTGGGTTATGCTCGGCCTCTCGAGGCCTCAGATTTGTATGAACTCCCCGATGACCGCTCATCAGCCGTGATTGCGAACGCTATTCTTACATCCTTTGAACGTCGACGCAAAGAGGCGAAGGTATATAACGAACGGCTGGCGAAAGGTGACATTACTCCTGGCTTCAAGGGTCTATGGTGGATATTTCGTGGCGTCCGCGCAGAACGGGAGAAATCCTGGCGGAACGAGGACGGCAAACGCAGAGCTAGCCTTGTTCTTGCCATGAACGACAGCGTGAAATGGCTATTTTGGTCCGCTGGAATATTGAAGGTCATGGGCGACACTGCGCAGATCACCAGTCCACTCGTCGTAAAGGTTTGAGCTCCCACTTCCGAACATATCCCAAATATTCATATTCGACGCAGGCAATCATCACATTTGCCACCGAGTCGTATGCTGCCCACATTGCAGGTTCGCCCACTCCTCCGGTTGGAACCGGTATCGGACTCTGTTTCGCTCTCCTCGTTCTACAACTCGTTGCATCGTGGTGTACGCAACATTACTTTTATCGCACTATGGCCTGCGGGGTCCTCTTGCGGGGAGGACTCATCACCGCAATCTACTCTCGAGCACTTTCGTTGTCTCCCCGTGCCCGCGTTGAGATGACAAATGGTAGATTGGTGAACCACATCTCCACTGACGTCTCTCGGGTCGACTTCTGCATGGGTTATTTCCACGTATTTTGGGCTGCACCCATTCAGCTTATTATCTGTCTTATCCTTCTCCTCATCAACCTTGGCCCAAGCGCGCTAGCCGGATTTGCGCTCCTCGTCGTAGTAATGCCGACGAGTACGATGGCAATGAAGTATTTCTTCCGCCTGAGGATCAAGAGCATGACCTGGACAGACAAACGTTCCAAGTTAATCCAGGAGATGCTGAGCGGCATAAGAGTGATCAAGTTCTTTGCGTGGGAGATGCCCTTTTTGAACCGAGTTGCTGAATATCGCCAGTTTGAAATGAAGTATAATAATTTCTATCCACTGCTTGCTCACACTCAGCCTTTTCTTTCAGATACATACGAAACTTGCTTGCCCTTAGAGGGGCCCAGAATGCGCTTATGCTCTCACTTCCCGTGTTAGCCAGTGTGCTCGCGTTTGTCGCTTACTCATTAACTGGCCATTCGTTGTCCGCGGCGAATATTTTTTCTTCCCTTACCCTCTTCCAGCTCGCTAAGGTGCCCCTTACGGTCCTTCGTGCGTAGCCTTGTTGGTTTCTATGAACTCTACTAACTTGTTCTATCACGTAGCCAAGTCATTGAGTTGCATTGCAGACGCAGCCACTGCATGCGAACGCCTTTACCAAGTTTTCGAGGCAGAAAAATCGGATGGGATCCTGTCAACCAATGAAAATTTAGATGTGGCAGTCAGGATAGATAACGCAGACTTTACTTGGGAGAGTGTCCTTCAAAAATCCGGAGATCCAAAGAACATCGATGGTCAGAGGGAAGCACCCAACAGGAGCGAAAAATCCAAAACGACTCCAGTTCCAACAGCGCGATCGGTTGATGAATGCAGTGTCTTCAAACTTCAGGGTATTAATATTACAATTCCTCGTGGTCAGCTTGTGGCCATCGTGGGCACAGTGGGGGCGGGCAAAACGTCTTTACTTCAGGGTATGATTGGTGAGATGAGACGGGTTGCTGGTGCTATCGAATTCGGTGGTTCCGTTGCTTATTGTGCTCAGACTCCCTGGATCCAAGTTTGTTTGTTTTTCTTCCTATCACAGTTGGTTAACATAATTTGCTTCAGAATGCGACGATTCGGGATAATATCTGTTTCGGACGGCCTTTTGATGAGGAAAGATACTGGAAGGTTATCCGTGACTCTTGTCTGGAACCAGATCTGCGGATGCTCCCTAACTACGACCTGACTGAGGTCGGAGAGAAAGGTGTTTCCCTTTCAGGTGGTCAGAAACAACGAATCAATATCTGCCGGGCCGTATACCGTAACTCGGATATCATCATCTTTGATGTTCGTCTTCTTACATTTAATGAGTCGGTGTTACTAAGAATATTGACATTCGCCCATTGCTAGGATCCCCTCTCTGCACTTGACGCCCATGTTGGGAAGGCTGTATTCTCCAACATCCTCAAAAATGGTACAGATGGAAAAACTCGAATTCTCGTTACCCACGCATTGCACTTCCTACCCGAAGTTGACTACATTTATACTTTGGCGGACGGCAAAGTTTCTGAGCGTGGGAATTTCGACACACTAATGGTTAGTAATGGCCCGTTTTGCAGATTCGTAGAAGAGTTTGGCTCGAAAGAAGACAAGGGGAATTTGGAAGCTGGAAATGAGATCGAAGAAGCTCGCGACACAAAAGAGGGAAAGGAAAAGGTCAGTACCAAAGGGAAAATCATGATGCAAGAAGAAGAGCGGCATACCGGTGCCATCCCATTGAAAGTTTACCAGCAATACGCATTGGCTGGGAATGCCACATTGCTTGCGCCGATCCTATTACTATGTGTTTCTATGATGCAAGGCTGTAGCGTAATGTCATCATATTGGTATGCTGATGCTGTTCCTTGTCGATTAAATGTTCATTCCAGCAATATCAGGCTTGTCTACTGGGAAGAACTGAAGTGGGATTATCCTCAAGGCTATTATGTATGCCATTTGCTCTGCTTTACAAGTTGTGCTGTTTCACATCAGTCTTGTAGATGGGCGTGTATGCTGCTCTAGGTGTTTCACAGGCGATTACATCGTTCTTCATGGGGGCTTCCTTCGCAATGTTGACCTATTATGCGTCTCGAGAGTTGCATGAAGTCAGTTCGCGCAATCCTCACTGACAATATTCCTCATCAATAGCAACCATCTCAGCGAGCCCTTGTCCGCGTCCTGCATGCTCCTATGAGCTTCTTCGAGACAACAGTAAGTTGATACCATTATTTTTGCATCCTTATTTTGCATCCTTATCATTTTACCGCGAAAACCAACAGCCTCTTGGTCGCATCATGAATAGCTTTGCTAAAGGTACACTCAACTAGCTCGGTAATGATTCTCTTTGCTCAACCATTCCATAGATATTGATAACATCGATAACTTCATCAGCGACTCACTGCGCATGCTAAGTACATGTGCTTCCGACATCTTCGGCGCCACCATTCTTATCTCAATTATTTTGCCTTGGTTTTTATTGATCATCTTTTTCATCTTGGCTTGCTATCTCCTTGCTGCCCGCTTCTACCGGGAGAGTTCAAGGGAACTAAAGGCATGTCTTCCACATATTTTGCCTTCCAGGAGCTGATTCTAGTATAACAGCGACTTGGTGTGTACATATGCACTTGAGCTTTATTTTATCGAATTAGATTCATGCACCTGTCGATCATTCTCAGATGCCATCCTACGAGGCTCTCTGTATGCACACTTCTCCGAGTCGTTGTCAGGATCAACGACAATTTCTGCATATGGGGAAACGGATAGGTTCAAAAGAGAGAACATCGTGCTCGTTGACGTCGAGAACCGGTGAGTTTCAATGGGCAAAGCACATTATTACAGACTTTGATTGGATCCTCAGTGCGTATTGGTTAACGATCACAAATCAGGTGACGAAACTACATTCTACTAGTGGTTATGATACAATTATTCACTCGTCCGGTCAGCGCTGGCTCGGTATCCGCTTGGATTTCCTTGGAGCGATCCTTACGTTTTCAGTTGCCATTATGATAGTTGGTGCTCGCTTCAGTATATCTCCAGGGCAGAGCGGAGTGGTTCTATCATATATTCTGACTGTGCAACAGGTAAGCCTACGAAACAATTTTGTCAGAGTCGAAGGGGCTCACATGTTATTCGAGACTATCGTATGGATGGTTCTTCAGATCGCGGAGGTTGAAAATAACATGAACTCTGTGGAACGAATTCTCCATTATGCCAGTGAAATCGAGCAAGAAGCTCCGCACCAGATTGAGTCTTGTGTGGCAGGTCCTTTATGGCCTTCAGAAGGACGGATCGTCATGACAAATGTTTTCATGAAGTATCGACCCGAGTTACCTCCTGTGCTTAAAGGTTTAAGCATGGACATTTCACCGGGAGAGAGGATTGGAATCGTCGGCAGGTGCTGGTTCAACCCTTGCATCGGAACTTTGTTTGTTGACTGTGTGATCGTAGAACTGGAGCGGGAAAATCATCCATTATGGCAGCTTTGTATCGATTCGTGGAACTTCCATCTGGAAGCATACAGATTGATGGTGTTGATATCTCGACCGTCGGGTTAGAACGACTAAGAAGAGGGCTCGCGATTATTCCGCAGGATGCTGTAAGTCTTACGCCAAGAGACCAAAATACATGACTGACCGCCGCTTAGTTTCTTTGTGAAGTCATCCAACTCTTGTGATATGAATCTGGGCTAATGGGCTTCTTAGTCTCTGGCACTCTGAGGTCTAATTTAGATCCGTTTGGTTTGTACGACGATGCTCGACTCTGGGACGCCCTCAAGCGAGCATATCTTGTCGACACAGACGAGACACAGACAGAGACCCCTGTGCCCACTCAAAGCGAGCAGGTCGTTAGTCATTTTGACTTGGATACCCTAATTGACAACGAGGGTATCAACCTGTCAGTCGGACAGGTAAGGCCTATATTTCTTTGTCTTCCTTTCCTCGTGTTCATCATTATCCAGAGATCATTGGTATCCTTAGCGAGAGCTCTAGTCCATGAAACTAAGATTCTAATCCTAGATGAAGCAACTGGTACGCTGACATGTTCTTACATGATCATGATGTAAAGCTTAAGTTCCGTGTAGCTTCCGTAGATTACGAGACCGATAGAAAGATACAAGATACGATCGCAGTCGAGTTCAAGGAGCGTACAATTTTGTGCATTGCTCGTATGCTCCTCTTCGATTGATCCTCTCTACTTTCTCTGACCATTATGCAGATCGTTTGCGCACAATCGTATCGTACGACCGCGTATGTGTTCTTGATGCTGGTGTAATCGTTGTGTGTATTTCATTTTTTCTTCTACATCAAGACCTGACCTATGGCTATAGGAATTCGATACCCCAATAAACCTATTCAATATTCAGGGTGGAATTTTCCGCGGAATGTGCGATAGGTCTTCCATTTCACTTGAAGATATACTTTCTGAGTCGGTGCCAAAACAAGTATGAGCGAATTGGTCATGTAATACGACTCGACTTGGGTTTTGTCTCCTTCAATTCAATGATAATGATATTACTATCTCTCAGACCTCAGCGACACCGCACCAACGTAATGTGGGGGCTTGCTCGCTTGAACAAATTCGGATTTGAACCATCACAGTGTAGTGGCCAACGGAGAACATAATGTGCAATTCCTGTATTACAATCACCTATTGACACAATCACAGTCCAAATCTGCCACTGCAGTCTAATCATCGATTTTTAACGATGACGTCCGATTATTGTAAAGTAAGAAAACATGAATTCTCTTCAAACAGTATCCAAATACACTTTGAGAAACTGGGCATAGGTGGCCATTTCGTTGATCTTCATTGATAATTTATTATTTCAGTTGACGGTCAACCCGTCTCGAACACCGACTCTGACGTCCCATTCCTTGATACCCACCACTCCGCCGAGTTGTCGCCACACTCGAGTCAACTCCTTCCTCCGATTCTCGCACAAGGCCAGCAGCGCAGGCCAATACACCGAGTGCTCATACTCGAATGGAACTGAGCCCGAGAAGCCCTCGCTTATGAGTTGATCCGACGCAACTATCATCGCGTCCGGCTCGCTCCTATCTCGCGCCGCTTTGTTACGCCATATACCGGCCTCATCCGAGACGGCGTCGAGAGACATATTCGAGCGCGTCCATGAGTCCATGAGCGGCAAAGCAAAATCCCAGAAGACGTTGAGGAGCCAGGGGGAGTGGACGCAGGCGGTCGGGCCAAAGTGTTCGGGGTAGTGAATCTGCATAATATACAGGGCCTGTCTCGTGGCATAGAACGAGGGATGGATGCCTTGGGAGAAATCGACCATGAACGTGACTGACCTATGCGAAAATAGAAATAAATAAGATAAGAGGAAATGAGTGGCCAAAAGCGGAACATAGCAAGATACGACATACTCGACGCCGGGGGCCATCAACTCGATGGCGCGCTCCACAAGGTAAAAAAAATACTGGACAAGTTGCAAATCGTCGCTCGTGGTACGCTTGCCTGGGTAATAATATATGATTGGTCTGCCCTTGGAATCGTACCCATAGAGAAACATGCTCCCAATGGCAGCTTCGGCCTCAAGTGTCGGCCCTGGTGTGACAGCTCGGGAGTAGACACCAAAGTCACGCCTCCACTTGAGGCTCCCTTCCAGGTGTTTGATGCACTCTGATGCGTTATGTTTTGTAGCACGCATGAAGCGCAGGATGCATTCATACGACTAGTAGACCCCATCCGTTAGTACTACGGGGAACAAAGAAAAGAGGGAGACGCACGAGCCACATGCGCTCCTCTTCCATCAGGGAGCCATTTCCGGCATCGATTCCAGGCAGCACATAGTCCGGATCAGAAAAGTGGACAAGTACGTTATCGTACTCTGCCTGATCTTTTTCGGATAGCTTTTGGGGTGGAGGGAAATCGCAAGGTGGGACGAGGAGGGGTGTCTGGACGGTGGCTGAAGACATTCGAGTGGACAAATGAGCAGAAGACGGTATCGACGTTGTGTATAGTAGCAGTCAAGTAGGGGGAAATCGACCGGACAGATGATGGTGATCGTCGGAGTCGAAGTGATGGCTCTTATCTTATATGATTCGACGTGTGAGACTGGGCGTAAAAAGTTACAGGTTTGGTCTTAGTAAATCAGATCAATGACCTAGAGAGATGTGCGTTTGATAACGTGAGATAGTCATCTCAGATTTGTTGAACGAAAAACTTACACGCGGTTCCAAATGTAGCTCAATGGCCACCTACGGGATAAACAACCCAAAGGTATGCAGTTCACGTTCTGTGCCAAGATGCCCTTTTGACCTCAGGAACCATTCCAGTTTGCCCCGAGCAACTTGAAGAAAGCGGAAGAAATCATATGTTACCGAAGTTTGTTTGGTTTTATAAGGCCTGATTGGCTCGGATATAGTAAACCCAAAGCTTCCACCGCCACGCAAGACTTGTTGTTTCTCTCCCACTACATTTCACCTTGAAATGAATCACGATTAGTTTTTGATCGGTCGGAGACATCCTGAATGTGAACCACGTACCACAGAGCTTTGAAATATTTTAGCGCAGGAACTTAGGCTTTGACCGTCACACACCAAAGGGAGCCGCTACGCCGAGCATAGATCTCACACCCTCGATTCGGAACTAGCTCGAATGTTCTGATTTGAACCTAGATAAGCCTTGCTTCGAATGACTCGGAACTAAGATGATTCTCCCACATTTTTTTGGTTAGTGGAGACCCTGGTTGGGGGAGAACTATTCGGGAGGATAACCAAGTGATTCCCGTGTCGAAGCACGACCCGGTGCGTGCTCATAGGAAGTGGTAAGAACATTAATGAGACGTCCCGCCAGTGGGTGATTGAAGATCATATGAGCTTACTACAATCAGCAGGATGAGGGAAATCGGATGATACCGAAACCCAAACCCATGAAAATGGAGAAGAAGCGGCAGCGAGAGTGAGGCTGGATCTTGAAGCTAGCCTTGAAGGGCCGTCGTTATCGCCTACGATGAGTTCCACGTGCAGGCTGGCAAAGTTAAACTAGGCTAGAAATGTACAACTTTGCTCTTGGTGTGTCATTGATTCCGTAACTTGAGGCCCGCCATTACGACAGGGGTTTGTTTGGCACTTGGAAGCTTCACAACCGTACTCGGGACGTCCGAAGACGGTGATGCCACCTGACAATGATTGGAGTTCATTCCTCAGCGCTCAGTCTCTCCCAGGTCCCGTCGTCACAACATAGCGACACCCACCACGGCCAGCAGTCAACTCGGCGAGTCTATGGTGAGTATCGCTGGCAGGTAAATATACCCTTTGCATTGCATTTGCATCGCATAGTTAAATAGTTTCGCGCAGAGACGATCGGACTACTCCTAATCGCCTTTCTGCTCTGCTCCACTTTATTTTAGTTTCCAAACAGGATGGACAGATGTGTGTCAGGCTCCACGGTTATTCAGATCGGATGTTCTACACGAGACATTGATGTTATTGCAATCTGCTTCGTGATCCCCAGGATGCTTCCGGCCCCAAGATATTATTGTGGTACAAACCACCGTCGTAGCTATGGCCGCGTACGGTAAGTTTATACATTCTGGGATACGGAAGATCCAGCCCCTTACCCAATATATAGATGCTTTCCCGCAGAGTATTGCAGATGAAACGGAGAGCGCAGACGAGCGCGAGCTCGTTCAGCAGGACAGCCATTCTAGAGCGAGGTGTTTTCCATAGGTAGGCAGAGAAAACAGGAAAGAAATATGCCGCGAGCTGAAAGAAAAAATGTGAATCGGAGAGGAAGCGAGACGTTGCGTGGACTGACTAAAAAAAACATAAAGGAGGCCCATCCAACCGTGGGTGGTCACTCTCAGGCTGCTGTATACGGGACAAGGCAACTTCATTTTGTATGCACCATTTCGAATCTAGCCCTCACTTTGTTCAGGTGTTCTCATGGGCTTGCCTGTGGCCTTGAGCATGATCTTGGTATTGTGTCTTTAAAGGGCCAGGTTTTGGGATCTAACTCGCCATGTAGATCATCGCGCTCGTACGATAGTAGGGAGTGCCATACTGAGAAAAAAGAAAGGGGACGAATGAGCCACATTATTTTATCCTCTTCCATCAGTACACCTTCTGCGACGTCAACGCCGGGGAGGACATAGTCTGGGTTGGTAAAGTGTGTGAATACGCGATCATATCCTGCTATAGGTTTCCCTTGAAGCTGGGGACACGCACCACTACCATACTTTTAGCCATGCCATTATGTACTGTACTAATAGTGTCGGCATTCTGTACATGATCATGGGTTACGAGACTCAGGTTAGATCGATCAACCGCTCGCGTAATGCCGGACCGCAGTTCTTCGTTGGCACTTGGCAGCTTCGCACTGTTCACAGGATCATTGAATCTGAACCTGGAACACCGCACAGTACTCGAGAACGTGGTATATCGAATCGACGGTCATGTCCAAGGAGATCGGCACTCTGGTCGTCGTCGTATTGAAAGCTCAGCATCTCCACCAGCCATCATTTTACAAACAGGATCCATATGCGCAAGTGACCCTCTCTGGCGTGAAGAAACGAACGAAAATCGAACCAAAGGGTGGACAGCACCCAGTATGGGACGACGAGTTTCGGTTTCATGTCCTGGCCGATGTAGGGAAAGACAAGATAAACAGGACTTTGGAGGTATCGTGTTACAAGAATGAACAACGAGGGGAGGACACCCTTCTGGGAACAGGCAAAGTGGACATCGAAGAAACGCTTAAATGCGGCGAGTTCGATGGTACGTAGTTGATAATGTTGCGTTCCAACTTGCAGCTGACGAGAACGCTGGCGCCCTTAGACTGGGTGCAACTCGAAACATCGGCAGGCGCTAGAGGAGAGATCTATCTTGAGATGACCTTCTATGCAAATGTTCCACCACCTCTGACTCGTCGTCCTACGAAGCTTAACCCATCCAATCGGCTTGCGCGTCCCGCTGCGCAAGGTCCACAATCGACACCAAACCCGCCATTACCCACCACCACTTCATCCGCTCAGGTTATCACTGGAGACAGAAGGTCAAATAAGCCACCGGCGAGCGGTGCGGGTCAGATACCGTCATCACTAATTCCTGCGCGTGGTCACCAAAGCCATGGAGCTAAACAACCGTCATTGAATGGGGGTGCCACTTCCATTACTATCGCTGCAAAACGCAAGGATGGTCCGCTTCCGCCATCCCCAGCTGACAATGACGCAGGTGATATTGGTCCCGGAAAGAACCTAAGGCTCCCTACCGCTCTTCATCCTGGAGGACGCGGTAGTCCCGCGACAGCACAGAATCAGAATCAGGTGACGGGCATGGGTCGCCCATTTGTCACTGAAAACCCTCATAGAAGGTCTTTGAGTGATACATTGGTCCCTCATGTGGAACCTTCTTTGCCGTTTTCTCGACCAGAGACTGCCGTACGAGCCTACACACCCGATTCGACAACCATGGTAGCGACAAGGGTTGGTTCAATGCCCTCTATCTTTGTAGAAGTACCTTCTGAGGACCATTCCCATCCGATCATGTTCCCAACCCCGCTCGTGCCGACGCTGAGTCCTCCTCAAGAGTATGAAGCACGAGGTTTTTCTGGGCCATATGATTCGTCAACATACGGACCTCCTGGTCCCGTCTATGTACAACCGGGATCTCAGGCTTACATACCCGCTCCTAACCAGCCCCATTCGCGGTCATTTTCTCCGTCTCAACCTCAGATGTCATTTCAGACTTTCCATGCGCCACTTGGACAGTCTCAGCAACTCTTTGACGGTTCGTCTCCGTCTCCTCCTGGCACCTCTCCCTCGCCCCTCCCGCAACCATACGCTCAATATTCTACTGGACTCCCCATGGTACATCCTGTACCCCCGTATCAAGCATATCCTCCCCTACAAAGTACGCAACCTCAACTGCAGCTTCAGCCATCGCAATATTCTTCATGTCCCCTGCAACAAACTCCATACCCGCCATCACCACAGCAACAACCTTACTTGACCCCGCAACAACACAATCCTCAATACATTCCCTATACTCAGGTCCCATATCTTCCCCAGGCACAACACCAACACCAAGAACCCAATTACTTAGGCCTTTCCCCGAGCAGCCAGCCCGCTGTTGCATCACCACAGCAACCATCCTTATACTCTCAAACCGTGAGTCTACCCCCTCTTCTGACTGTCAATAAATCTGCCTTATTGCCACATTCTTTCAGCAGCCTCAGCAGTCATACACAACAGTGGCTCCTCCTCCTCCTCCACCACCACCACCTCCCGCATCGGTCCAGTCACCGAGCTCCCAACCAGTTTCTCCTCACCATCTTCAGCCACACTTGCCATCCCCGCCCCCTCCGCCCCCACTTTTGTATGGTCAGGGTGCATCTATCCCAGTTTCCGCGCAGCTTTCATCAACACCTGTTGTACCAGTGCCAAACCAGGGTCCGGTTCCTCCACCTGCTTCTTCGCCACCAAAAAGTCACTCTCTAAGTCCTTCCTCACCTCAGCCTCCGACTACTTCAGCACTGTCCTCTTTGGTTGACCCAGCTAGTACCGCACTTGCGACTGGCGCAACAGCGTCTATCAGAGAGATGGACGTGACAGGAGGGAAACCCGAGACAGGTCCAGTTGCTCATGCAGATGTAGGAAAACCACAGAAACAAGGAAACGAAGCCACTGAGGGACATGGACAGTTGGAGCAACCGCTAAAGGATACTGAACAACAAGGATCGCATAAAGATAGCGACCATCAGAATCAAATAGAGGACGAACGACAACTCCTCGAAGGTCTGCGGAAGCAAGAAGAGTTGAAGAGGCAGGAGGAAGATGAACGGAGAAGGGTGGAAGAAGAAACACGCAAGAGAGAAGAAGAGGAAATACAAAAGAGACGGGAGGAAGAACGAAGGAGGCAAGAAGAACGCAAGATACGGCAGGAAGAAGAGCAGAAGAGGCAGGAGGAGCAAGAGCGCAGAATAAAGGAGGAGGAACGTAGAAGAGAGGAAGAACTCAAGAGGCAGGAGGAAGAGCGTAGAATAAGGGAAGAAGAATGTAGGAGAGGAGAGGAGGAACGCAAGAAACAGGAGGAGCACAGAATAAGGGAGGAGGAACGTAGGAGAGAAGAGGAGGAACGCAAGAGGCTGGAGGAAGAACGCAGAATAAGGGAGGAAAACGAACGAAGAAGAGAGGAGGAACGCAGAATGCAAGAGGAAGAACGCAGAAAACAGCTGGAAAAGGAGCGCAAAAGGGAAGAGGAACGAATCCAACGCGAACGAAGAGAGGAAGAGCGTCGCCGCGCTGAGGAAGCAGAGGCCGAAAGAAGATGGCAAGACGAACTGGCTCGGATTAGAGCACGCGCTGAACAGGAAGCTGCTGATGCAGCCTTTGTACGTGCTCAGATGGAGGCGGAGGAGGCGGAGCAACGGAAGCAAGAAGAGGAAGATCTCGCACTTGTGAGACAAGTACAAGAAGAGACTGAACTAGAAGAGAGGCTCGCACAAGAAAGGAGACGGCAGGAAGAGGCAGATATGGAGGTTGCGAAACGTGAACAGGCTCACGAAGAAGAGCTAGAGAAAAGCAGACAGGGAGAAAGGAGGAGGAAGATGGAGGAGGCCGATCGTGAGTTGGCAAGAAGGCTAGACGCAGAGTTGAATCTGCGTGCAGAATCTTCACCGAGTAGTGATCAGAATAGATGGAGAGCAGCTAGGCATTGATAGAAGTATGTCCGCCTTTACTATACCCAAATTTCTTGGAACACTTTTTTCTCGAAGTAATCCATCGGATTTTTGAAGGCACTCACCAGTTTGACTCGTTCAGATAGTACGAGAAAATTAGTGCTTGGTGTACTGGGTCTGAGCCATGAGCTAAACTCTCTCAAGACCGACGACACCCATCTCACTCTCCACGGCGGCGCGCAGACCTCTGGAATCTGGGTCACTTTCGGCACAGGCACTATGTTCTACGGACAAGGCTCAGGGATCCCTGACATCATACGACGATGCCTGCTATCAACAACAGTCTTCATTACCTTGACTGAGTACAGATATTCCCGCGAGGAAGCGTGCTGGGCAATTTCCAGGGCAAAGGCATGTCCGCCTCCAGAAGGCCAATATTACCGCCAAGTTCAGTGGTCAAGTTGCGCGAGACGTGATCTCTTCGTATGGAAGCCTGTTCACCCCAATTAACCCAGTGGCCTAGATCCGCGCGCGATTAGAGGAATCCAGAAGCAGAGTAAGACAAGGGGCAATGGGGAGTTAACACCACCTGGATGCCATCAAAGGTCCTGAGAATGGTCAGCAGATAGTGTTCAGAAGAACTTCTTCAAGAATCGACCACCGCAGTGATCGAACGAAGCCATCACGACCCCAAAGAGCTCCAAATAAATATATTATTATTCTCTCAAACAACAACAGGCCGTTGCTTGAAAGTTGAAACGGTGCAAGGCAGCCACCACTAAAGCTGAACTTAACCTAAAAGGCCTTTCACATATTTCAACAACTCTCGGCCCTGTACGAATACTGGTGTCAGCGACATCCAAGGAACTGATGCTTCATACTAACCCCATTATTTTTAACGCCAGCTACCATGTCCTCGACTCCTTTCAACTCTGCAGAAGATGCTGCGTTATCGTGATCCCTAGGGAGAAACCGAGAAAGGCGTTGCCGCTGACTGAGCTCAAAACGCTGAACGACAGTCAATACCGCTCGCCAACCCTCTGTTGCGTTCCCATCTGAGTCGATGACAGGTGAACGTGAGAACGAAGGAACCACCGATGAACGGACAACATAAGGACAGTAGGATCGATGTTCTTTCACTAAGTCAAATTCCTTTCGGCGTTCACGTGGCATTGATGGAACAACTCCGTGTTGGGATGATGCTAATAGTGTGTCGTTCTTAGCGTATCCCCAAAGGCCGATCCGTCTGTGACAGAGTGTGCAGTATACAAGCGAAGTGTCTCTTGGAACAGCGAGCGCAGTAGAATGGTCAGACCACGAGTTTCTTATTCGTGAAGATAACCTTGCACGGCCGGGCGATGCGGCGAATTGGGAAATGCTCATCTGGTGTGAAATGGATGGCGCTGATGGACTGGCTCGCTCTCGGAGGTGGCTTGAGACGGAACTGGTACGCGAAAGTGATGGTGTTGGAGGCCGAGAAGCAGAAGGACCATATGACCCCGCACGCGAAAATAACAAAGAGGATGGATGGGAGGGGTCGCTGTTTGTCATGATCGGCGCTGGAACCCACCCAAAGAGAGCTACGATGACGGCCGTATCCGAAGGAGTTACGGGATAAGTTGTTTGGTCGGTATCCATATCCGAGTCGTGTTCTGACACCCTCCTTTCTGATTCGGTTTCGAAGATGGAATGCAGAGAACTCAATTCCGATGCGGTCTAGACATCTTTGTTAGGAATAGCATGTGAGAGACGACAAGACATACAAGTGGATGTTTAACCGCCACATTGGCAAGTATGGGTTCAAGGGATACAGCCACGGCTCTCAATTGGCGAACCATCACAGCGGGCGCTTGAAGAGGTATCCGATAGACCGAGGCTAAGAAAAAGTCATGATCCCACGCCGATGAGAGGAAAAATTGCTACTTACGCTCACACTGCCTAGTTTTCCAAGGACATCCATCCTTGTGCATTTCCACGAGATCAACGTGTTGTCTCTCGACTAATGCACGGGCTACAAAAAGGACATTAGGTGCATCTATGCCAAACCTATATTCTTACCGGCATCTTTATTCATGCCCTCACGACTGGCAAGCACCCAAGATACGTCGCATATTCCGCAGACGAGTCTGTCCTTTCCATCATTGAGCCAGCCACGCCTCGCCGCTGCAACAGCATCTATTTGGGGTGGTTTGTTGGCATATGTGGTGATTTTGTAAGTGGCGAGGCGAGAAAGAAAAGAATCCGTGGAAGAAGGTCTGTACTCAGACACCGGCTTGGCGGGAGGCGTCGATGTGAGATGATAAAACGAAGAAGCTCTTCTGCGCTGCGACACTGATCGTGCGAGGATGGAAGCAAGGTGAGGTGCGCTTTTTGAGATATCTAATGCTGGTGTACTATGCGAATGGTGCTTGAGAGGTGTGAGATATATACTATGTCAAGAAACTGACGCGGAAGGGGGGAGTGATTTTTCCTTGGACGAGACGCCAAGTTTTACCAGCATTGAATATACTGAACCAGCAAGGCGAGGTCGTTTCGATGGTATCTGTAGGGATGGCGATAGAGCAGTCTGGTGACTCCCGTCCAAAGTGCGGATTGCATCTTCAAGTTTTCGCTATGAAACGAATATATTTAACATGGTATAGGGTTGTAAATTTTTACAGCGAACCTTTGTTGTGCGCACTGAGGATGCTTGTGTTGGTTCTGACATGGACAACGGCATAGACTTGGTGGCCAATCCGAGACTCTAAAAAGGCAGCCCGTTGGAATGGAGGGCACAGCTTCATTTGTCAGGGTGTGGGAAAGCGAGAATCCGCACACAGATATCGATACTATTTTCCTTGGATCATGAGTGGTGAACATATGGTGTTTTGTGCGACACATTTTGTCGCTATGTTCGATGCTGAACCGGAACAACTGATTTCAAGTTTTCGCACTGTAGACCAAATTCAAACTAGATTTGGGGCAGAATACGTGAAATCCGCTGCAACGAGATAATCCGGAGAATAATCATCAATAGAAGCCACGGAATATTGAATTCCCATTAAGTGATACATAGTATAGGCCAACATTGTGATCAGACTAGGATCCGCCTCTAACGGTTTCTGCAACAAGCGAGGGGTAGATTCCCTGAACAGGAAATGACCACGAAAGGGGTTGCCGACTAACGCCCAAGTCTCACCATTGCCTTTACTCACTCTCGGGTCTAATGCACTTCATATGTAATCGTAACATCTGACGCCTTGACCTACTGTGGATCACACTCCATAACACACTGCATTCTGTATGTGTCAACATGACTCCAACTTTTACGTGCATCACATACCATAGCTCTGGATGCCTTCTGTGAGAGGACGTACTGTGCTAGCATATGAAGTAAGATAAGGCATGAGGTAAGGAACAACACCCTATATTCAAACTGGATGCAAGTAACCCTTCGAGGCTTTGGGCTGCGCTTCAGCTTGGGAAATTCTTTAAGCACTCTAGCCATAACGACTTGAGAAAATGAAAACGAAGTGCGGCCAGTCCATTTTCTCAGTTCTGCTGCAACACATTGACGAGACATGCGTTCGTCCACGCTGCTGATAAGGTTATCCATTATGACCGCAATTGGCATCGATGACCCTAAGTGTCGTCAAGAGAAGGTAAGGGCATGGTGTGTTTGGCGCGTGCAGATTATGCGACTGTCATGAGGCTTCCGTCCGAGATACCGTGCCAGTGACGGTTGACCCAGTCACTCTACTAACGTAGTAATTGATACGCGTATACGTAAATACACGTGACCTAATGTTTTTTGGGGAAAGCAACGCGCGTCGGTATATGCCATACCAAAAAAAATCGGGACTGGGGTCACATTATATAAAACCCTCCTAAGTCGCCACTTCTTTTCTCTGCACCCCCTGCACCCCCTCTGCCCGTTATCCATTGCACACCCAAAAATGTCTGTTCACAACAATGGCGAGGTAGTCCACGAGTCTGCTATCTCAACGCGTCCTTTAGTGATCGCCGTTCCAAACACTAGAGTACGTGTGCTTAAATCATATTGTATCGACACTTGCTCACTCCTCGCCGAACTTTTAGGTCTCAATCCCGGTCTCCGCCAACGGCGACGTGTGGATCGCAGCTGAAGTCCTTAGGGACGACTTCACGCATATTCAGAAGCAAGTCGATACCGTAGACGACGATACGGATCATCAAATCACCCTTCAACTAGAGGTCGACTTATTTGCAAGCTTCTTGTCTTTTGTCGCACAAAGACTGTCTGATGATTCCCAATCCACAAAAGCTCGCACCTCCCTCCTCCTTCACGCCTTCACACATTTTGTCTCTTCTTACCTCTCCGACACCGACATCTTCTCTTTCGTAAAGCAGTTTGATGCTACAATCCGTACTTCGGTGTTATCATCTTTTTTTGCCACGCGTGCAGCTCTCGAACAACACGATGTTATTGATATTCCCAAGCCACCCATTTCCGCTCTGCTTTCAGCCTCCTCCGAAGGAGAGGCCTCCATATATGCGCTCTTTGGTGGCCAAGGAACGAACGAAGTTTACTTTGACGAACTCCAAGCACTATACGATACCTATAAGCCATATGTTTCGCCCCTAATCACTGCAGTTACGAACGAGATACTTGTCCCGCTCGTCGTGGCGCGTCAGGCGTCAAGTTTCTATAATTACGGCATGGATATCGCATCGTGGCTCTCAGGAACGGTCCCGCGCCCGCCAGTCGCGTACCTTGCGTCAATTCCTATATCGCTCCCTCTCATTGGCCTGACGCAGCTCATACAATATCTAGCCGTATGCCATGCCTTAGGACTCACTCCTGGTCAACTTCGCAATCGCATTGCCGGTGCGACAGGCCACTCGCAGGGCGTTGTCTCTGCTGTAGCCATATCCGCGTCCACCTCTTACGATTCTTTTGACATCAATGCGAAGAAAGCAATTCGGTGGTTATTTTTCTGCGGCATGCGGGGCCAAGAGGCGTTTCCTGTGTTAGCACTTGAGCCTAGCATTGTCCAAGATGCTATCGAAGGCGGCGAGGGCCAGCCTTCCCCCATGTTATCTATCAACGGTCTCTTGCTTTCGGCGTTACGTCCACACATCGAGGCGACGAACAAACACTTGCCCCCAAATTCTCAGCTGGCGATTTCACTGTACAACGGCCCAAGGAATTTTGTCGTGACGGGGCCTCCTCGTGCACTGTACGGCCTGGTAACAAACTTGAGGAAGGTCCGAGCTCCTAGCGGACAAGACCAAAACAAGATCCCCTACTCGCAAAGAAAACCTACATTTGGTGTCCGCTTCTTGGCCGTCAATGCGCCTTACCATAGCTCCTACTTAGAGAGTGCCACTGACAAGCTGTGTAATGAAGATCTAGGTGATGAAGAACTGTGGACCTCCGATGCACTCGGGATTCCAGTCTTCAATACCGAAGATGGTGAGTTATATGCGTGGTTTCCTCTTCCATTTTACTGAACAACCTGTAAGGTTCTGACATGCGGAAGAGCCCAACATCAATTACCCGGTCATTGTGTGATCAGATCTTTACTTCACCCATCCACTGGGATCTTGCAACAGCGTTCCCAGAATCTGCGACTCATGTTATTGACTTCGGGCCAGGTGGCTTGAATGGCATTGGCCCTCTTACTTCCCGCAATCTCGATGGCCGTGGAATCCGTGTCGTCATACTGGGCGACAACGGTCGCGGTGAGTCTGAATTTTTCGACGTTGAAGACGTTCAGTATGAGGAGTGGTGGAGCAAGAAGTACGCGCCGAAACTTGTCAAGACGAGGTAGGGAAGTTGCCGTGGTGTTTCTTGCCCTACTGATGTTTTGTCTTAGCGACGGAAAGATCCACTTGGACACGCCTTTCTCGCGATTGCTGGGCAAAGCTCCAATCATGGTTGCGGGTATGACACCTACCACTGTCAAGGCGGGCTTCGTCTCTGCAGTTCTTTCGGCTGGTTATCATGTCGAACTTGCTGGCGGTGGTCACTATAACCCAGCGGCGCTTCGCACCAAGGTCGCTGAGATTCAGTCCAGTATCCCGCCTGGGGTCGGCCTTACTCTGAACTCCCTATATATCAATCCCCGTCAATTTGGCTTCCAATTCCCTCTATGGCAGGAGATGCGTCGCGAGGGTCTGCCAATTGAAGGGTTTTGCGTCGCTGCTGGTATTCCTAGCACGGAGAAGGCCGCTGAAATTATCGGTGGGCTCCGCGCCGCAGGTATTAAACACGTTTCGTTCAAGCCAGGCTCTGTGGAGGGTATACGCCAAGTCATAAACATTGCTGCCTCTAATCCAGACTTCCCGATCATTTTACAATGGACGGGTGGTCGCGCCGGGGGACATCACTCGTACGAAGATTTCCACATGCCTATATTAAAGACATACAGTTCTATCCGCCAGCAAGATAACCTTGTCCTTGTGGGAGGGTCCGGTTTCGGTGGGGCCGACGATCTTTGGCCATACCTAACAGGTGATTGGTCGAAAGACCTTTTCAGCACGCAACCTATGCCGTTCGATGGTTTCCTATTCGCCAGCCGTGTCATGGTAGCTCAGGAAGCCCACACGAGTCCTTCTGTCAAAGATCTGATTATCGCCGCACCTGGTGTGGATGACAAGGATTGGGAAAAGACCTACGTCAAACCGACTGGTGGTGTCCTCACCGTTCGCTCAGAGCTTGGCGAGCCCATCCATAAGATTGCTACCCGTGCGGTCAAACTTTGGAAAGAGTTTGATGACACTGTCTTCAATCTACCGAAGGAGAAGCGCAGTGCCTGGTTGGCTGAAAATAAAGCCGATATCATCCAGAAGTTGAACAGGGACTTTGCAAAACCATGGTTCGGATGGAAGAAGGATGGTACTGTGGCTCTCGACCTTGGTGATATGACCTATGAAGAAGTCACGCTTCGAATGATCCGCCTTATGTACGTTGCTCACCAAGATCGATGGACTGACCTCAGTTTGCGCAACTTGACGGGCGATTGGCTGAGGCGTGTCGAGGAGCGCTTTGCAGGCGTGGACGGTGGCCCCAAGCTCAGTATTTTGCAGAGTTTCAACGAACTTGACAATCCATCCTCTTTTGTGGACGCCTTCTTCGCGAAATACTTCGATGCTACCCGCCAGCTTCTCGCTGCAGAGGATCGCGCCTATTTTCTTACCATTTCTCAACGTCCGGGACAGAAACCGGCGCCTTTCATCCCTATCCTTGACGCTAATTTCGAGGTTTGGTTCAAGAAGGTCAGAATTACATGTGTTAACGCTTTCCGCACCTAATACTAACCTCGATCAGGACTCTCTCTGGGCTGCGGAGGATATTGAAGCGGTGTTCGACCAAGATCCCCAGCGCGTGTGCATTTTGCAGGGTCCCGTCGCTGTCAAGCGCTCAACAGTCAAGGATGAACCTATCGAAGAGCTCTTAGGCAACGTTACGGCCAAGCTTGTGGAAAAACTTCTGAAGCGCTCGTATGGAGGGGATGCCTTCAAAGTTCCCATTATCGACTACCTCGCTCCCGCAGCTGAGGAGGTGGATATCCCTGACGAGGTTGAATGTGAAGAGTCTACCACCTCCACCACTTACGAAATCGGCGATGCCATTCCTGAGACCTCAGAATGGCTTGAGGCAATTTCTGGCGCGGAGCTAAACTGGCTTAAAGCTTTGTTGACTTCGAAGACCATTTCTCAGGGTCAAATGTATATCGACAATCCTCTTCGTCGAACTCTTGCTCCGCGCCGCGGGCAACGTGTCGTGGTGGATACCAAGGATGGATCTCCAACTTCAGTTAGGGTGTATGGTGCAGCCCGATCCTGCGGTCCTCATAAGGTCGACTTCAAGGCTGTCGAGATCGCGTATACGCCATCGTCCGGTTTGATTGATGTGACGTTCTTCGAGGATCGTCAGGATGTATCAGTTCCTTTGTTTTTCCAGTTCAAATATGTCCCGAGCATGGGTTCCATGCCTATTCACGAAGTATCCGAGGGACGTAATGGCCGCATTAAAGACTTCTACTGGAAAATGTGGTTTGGGGAAGACCGATCGAGACCGGAGCTTGATGTCCATGAGACATTCATTGGTCCGGAAGTCGTGATTTCCGCTGAAGATGTCGAGAACTTTTGTAACGTCATTGGGAACCAGAACGAGGCGTTCAAGACTGCGCGTGCCGAAACTGTCAAAGCCCCAATGGATTTCGCTATTGTGACGGGTTGGCAGGTAAGTCTCTTGGGTATTGCAATCACATGGTTAACGTGGCTGAAATCCTCCCCCTGGCCAGGCCATCATGAGGTCCATATTTCCGGACGCAATCAACGGCGACTTATTAAAACTTGTTCATCTTTCTAATGGTTTCCGTCTGGTTCCAGGTGCTAGGCCATTGGAGGCAGGCGATGCATGCATTGCAGACGCTCGTATCACATCCGTCAAGAACACGGATGCTGGTAAGATTGTTCAAGTCAAAGGCCATGTTTTCCGGGACGGTCAGCCAGTCATTGAGGTTGTATCATCTTTCCTCTACCGTGGACGATTCGACGACTACGTGAACACCTTCGAGACGGTGGATGAGCCCGACTATGTCGTCCAGTTACACAACGATGCCGCAGTCGGTGTACTACAGTCCAAGGAGTGGCTATCTTGGGAAGACGAAACTATTCCTCCCAAGGCTGGTATGACTCTCGTGTTCCGCATACAGTCCCAGGTCACCTTCAAGGACAAAACTTCGTATCGTGATGTTTGTGTTACTGGAGACGTATACATGCGCGACCAACTCAAGCGGCTGAAGAAGGTCGCCTCGGTGGAGTTCAATCAAGAAGGATGCCAGGGTAATCCCGTGGTGGCATATCTTCAGCGCCACGGCGTTCCCGAAGGCCGGCTCACTCCCCTAACAAATGAAGGGTACACAATTTCGAACAACGCATCGACCACCTTTACTGCTCCTTTCTCCAACGAACCCTACTCAACCATATCCGGCGATTTTAACCCTATCCATGTGAACCCGTATATCTCGGACTTTGCTTCTCTTCCCGGGACCATCACCCATGGCATGTGGTCAAGCGCTGCCACACGACGCTATGTTGAAAACATTGTTGCCGAAGGCAACCCAGACAGAGTAATCGCGTAAGGCATCTACATAACCTTAATCGAGTTCGTGCTCATACTTTTTTTATAGATACGATGTTTCATTCGTTGGTATGGTGCTGCCAGGGGATGAATTAACGGTCAAGATGCGCCACATCGGCATGCGGGATGGCAACATGGTGGTCAAAGTGGAGACGTCCAACCAGCGAGACGAAAAGGTTCTCGAAGGCACTGCAGAGGTTGCTCAAGCCACCACAGTATATGTGTTCACCGGTCAAGGATCACAGGAACCGGGAATGGGCATGGACCTTTACAGTAGCTCTCCTGCGGCACGTGCGGTCTGGGATGGCGCCGATGCCCATCTTCTTGCAGTTTACGGGTTTTCAATCATCGAGATCGTGAAGGACAATCCAAAGGAGAAAACTATCCATTTCGGTGGTATCAAGGGTCAAGCTATCCGTCAGCGTTACATGGATATGACGTACGATACCATGGACAAGGATGGCAACGTCAAGACTCTTCCTCTCTTTGCTGACATTGACAATCGCACCCCGAAGTACACTTTCAGTCACCCCAACGGTCTGCTTTTTGCCACACAATTCGCTCAGATTGCTCTGGTTGTGACAGAAAAGGCCGCTTTCGAAGACATGCGTGCCAAGGGCTTCGTGCAGAAAGATTGTGCCTTCGCAGGTCACTCGCTTGGCGAATACTCTGCACTTGCCTCTATGGCTGATGTTCTCCACATCTCCGCACTCGTTGACGTTGTGTTCTATCGCGGCATAACTATGCAGCGCGCCGTCGAACGTGATGCTCACAACCGGTCCAACTATGCCATGTGCGCTGTCAATCCAAGTCGCATCTCAAAAACTTTCACCGACGCCGCGCTGCGTGAAGTTGTTGACACTATCTCCACGCGATCGAGCACTCTCCTGGAAATTGTTAATTACAATGTCGAGGTAAGTCCCTAACATGTATTCACGAATGCAAATTTCAACGATCCATTTCAGGGTCAGCAATATGTTTGTGCGGGAGAGCTAGTTGCATTGCAGACAATGACCAATGTCCTGAATTATTTGAAAGTCCAAAAGATCGACATTGCCAAGGTACGTATCATCTCTCAAGGTTGTACGAATCATGAATTGATATAATGTATACAGCTGACCGAGACCTTCACCGTGGAAAAAGTGAAAGAAATGTTGGGTGACATTGTCTCAGAGTCGTTCGGACGCGCCAAAGAACTGCAAGAGTCCGAGGGATATATCAAGCTTGAACGAGGCTTCGCGACAATTCCTCTTCCTGGTATCGACGTACCTTTCCACTCTAGATACCTTTGGGCAGGTGTTATGCCGTTCAGAGCTTGTGAGTTCAGCTTAGTCTCCTGTAATGCGCAGTACTAATGAAGCCTTGTCCTAGATTTGTCCAAGAAAATCAACCCCTCGCTACTCAACCCCGATATGTTGGTGGGGAAATACATCCCGAACTTGGTTGCCAAACCATTTGCTGTCACTAAGGAGTACGCGCAGCTGATCTACGATCAAACGTCTTCACCTCGCTTGGACAAAGTGCTTAAGAAATGGGACCAGGAACGTTGGGCATCACCCGAACAACGACAAAAGTTGGCGTATACAATCCTTGTGGAGTTGTTGTCCTACCAATTCGCGTCGCCAGTCCGTTGGATCGAAACACAAGATCTACTGTTCAGGTATTACCACTTCGAACGCTTCATTGAGATTGGTCCATCACCCACTTTGACCGGCATGGCGACACGGACATTGAAAGCCAAGTACGAACCCCAGGATGACGCCGTTAGCCGCAAGCGAGCAATTCTTTGCCACGCTAAAAATGCTCGTGATATATACTACCTTTTTGAAGATGAAGCTCAGCCGGTTCCCGCACCTGCGGTGGCCGCCCCTGCTGTTCCCTCAACACCCATTCCTACTCCGCCACCTGCTGTCGCAGCCGCGTCTACGGAAAATGTTGCTTCTGTTGAGGATGTATCTCTCAAGGCTGCTGACATCCTTCTCTACATCATTGCGCAAAAGCTGAAGAAGAAGGTCGAAGAAGTTCCAGTCACAAAGTCCATCAAGGACCTTGTTGGTGGGAAGTCTACCCTGCAGAACGAAATTCTGGGTGACCTCCAGCTCGAGTTCACCTCCGCGCCGGAGAAGGGTGAAGAGCTTCCGCTCGAAGAACTCGGATCCGCTCTGGGTGTTGGACATTCCGGAACCCTCGGTAAATATACGTCTGGCCTTGTCTCCCGTCTTGTAGGTGGAAAGATGCCTGGAGGATTCAACGCTTCCGCGATCAAGGGTTACTTGTCAAAGACTTGGGGACTGGGTCCCTTACGTGCCGACAGTGTTCTTCTTCTGGGCACCACCATGGAGCCTGCTAAACGTCTTTCATCTGAAACTGAGGGCAAAGCATGGCTGGACACCGTAGTTGGTGCATACGCTCAGCGCTCTGGCATATCCTTGTCTAGTGGACTTTCTAGTGGTGGCGGTGGTGGCGGGGCCGGAGGCGCCACGATCAACAGCGAAGAGTTTTTGAAGTTCAAAGCCGAACAAGATCGTTTTGCTGCTCAACACATTGAGCTCTACATGCGGTACCTCAATCGTGATTCTCGTTCCGGAGAAATTGCTTTCGACAAGGAAAGAGCCGCGTCTGCACAGCTCCAGGCCCGACTCGACGCGATCGCACGAGAGCACGGCGACTCATACATCGACGGAATACAACCTGTCTTCGATCCGTTGAAAGCCCGCCACTTCGACTCGTCTTGGAACTGGGTTCGTCAAGACGCGCTGTTAATGTACTACGACATCATCCATGGCCGTCTAACCACCGTCGACCGGGAACTCACCGCTCGTTGTATCGCTCTTCTCAACAGGGCGGATCCTGAGCTTTTGACCTATATGCAGTATCACATTGATCGCTGCGACCCGAGCAAAGGCGACACGTATGCTCTTGCGAAACAATTCGGCCAGCAGCTCATTGACAACACGAGAGAGGTTCTGGGCCAGCCCCCTGTTTACAAAGATGGTAAGCGACTAGATCTCCATCGTTAATCACCTAACGAATTATACTTCGCAGTGACATTCCCCACTGCTCCCCACACAGAGGTCACGGCAAAAGGAGACATCCTCTATACTGAAGTGGTACGAGAAAACGTCCGCAAGTTGGAGGCATACGTCGAAGAGATGGCTAGCGGTGATACTATTTCCACTGTCAACATTCAGAAAGTTCAAGAAGACGTTCTCAAGTTATGGACTGTCGTTAAATCGCAACCTGGAATTAGCCAAGACCAAAAGAACCGCATCAAAGCCTTGTACGATGGTGTTGTGCGTTCCCTCAGGAAAGGCCCAGAACAAACTCGGTCGCGTATGCGAAACCGCCGTTCCTCGTCTCAGTTCCTTCGACCCCAAGTCTCCGCAGTCACTCCTGTTTCCGATGACAAGGTACCATTACTGCATCTCAAACGCAAAGTCGGGAGCAACTGGGAGTATTCAAGCAATCTGACTGGCGTATACCTCGATATCCTCCATGAAATAGCAACATCCGGTACAACATTCAAGGATAAGAACGCCCTTCTTACTGGTGTCGGGAAGGGTTCCATTGGTGTCGAAATTCTTAAGGGTCTGCTTGCCGGTGGTGCTCATATTGTCATCACCACTTCCCGCTACAGTCGCTCGACCGTCGAATATTATCAATCTATCTACCAAAGCTACGGAGCACGAGGTTCGGCTTTGACTGTCGTCCCTTTCAATCAAGGCTCAAAGCAAGACGTGGAGGCGCTCGTCGACTACATATATGCTACACTTGGAATGGACCTTGACTACATCCTTCCTTTCGCCGCAATACCAGAAAATGGTCGAGAAATTGACGGGTTGGACGACAAGTCCGAGCTGGCGCACCGGATCATGTTGGTCAACCTCCTCCGAATTCTGGGTGCCGTGAAAACAAAGAAAGCATCACGTCAGTTTGTGACGCGGCCTACCCAGGTCATCCTTCCCCTCTCTCCCAATCACGGTTTGTTTGGCAACGATGGTCTATATTCAGAGTCGAAAATTTCACTGGAAACTCTCTTTCAACGGTGGAACTCCGAGAGCTGGGGAGAATATCTGTGTTTAGCCGGAGCTGTGATTGGGTGAGAAATTTGCTATTGATATTTTATCGCGTTCTATGCTCATTTGGAACATGTAGATGGACAAGAGGCACCGGGTTGATGGATGCCACAAATACTGTTGCACACGAGCTTGAGAGTTACGGCGTTCGCACCTTCTCGGCGAAGGAGATGGCATTCAACATCCTTGGACTTATGCATCCCCTGCTCTTCAGCATCACACAAGTTGAACCAATTTGGGCCGACCTGAATGGTGGCATGGATCGCCTACCAGACTTGGCTGAGATTACGACCCGCATTCGCCAAAGCCTAAATGAGAAGAGTGAACTTCGACGCGCCATTGCCAGGGACAACGCTCTAGACTTTAAAACCATTAATGGCGTTGAAGGCGAGAGGGTGTTGCAAACTGTCAACGTTATTCCCCGCGCCAATTTCAAGTTCGACTTCCCTGCGCTTGAACCTGTGAATTCCCTTGAAGAACTCAACAAACTTCGGGGTATTATCGACTTGGAAAAAGTAATCGTTATCACTGGATTTGCTGAAGTCGGTCCCTGGGGCAGCTCGCGCACGAGATGGGAGATGGAAGCGAGAGGAGAGTTTACCATTGAAGGCTGCATTGAGATGGCTTGGATTATGGGTTTCATCAAGCACTTTGATGGTCGTCTCAAAGACGGTTCTTTATACGTTGGCTGGGTTGACGCGAAGACCGGAGAGCCCGTCGACGACAAGGATGTACGCGGCCGTTACGAAAAGGACATTTTAAAGCATGCTGGTGTGCGCTTGATCGGTAAGCCCCCTTGAATCGAGCTCGCAGTTGAAGAAAATTAACATATTCGCAGAGCCTGAACTTTTCCGCGGTTACGATCCCAAGAAAAAAGTATTCAACCAAGAGATCGAACTTATCCATGATTTGGAGCCGATCGAAGTCGCGGGATCAGAAGCAGAGAAGTTCAAGTATGAACACGGTGACAAGTGTGACATCTGGACCGCGGAAGGCGATCAATGGTTCGTCAAGTTCAAGAAAGGCGCTCGCGTCCTCGTCCCCAAGGCATTCCGGTTCAGCCGCTTAGTTGCTGGGCAGATACCAACCGGTTGGGATGCTGGGAGATACGGAATTCCACCAGACATTATCGCCCAGACAGACAGAGCCAGTCTTTGGGCATTGGTGTGCACCGCAGAAGCCCTCAACATGTCTGGCATCACCGACCCTTACGAGCTGTATAATCACCTTCACCCCTCCGAAGTTGGGACTTGTATAGGGAGTGGCATGGGAGGTACGGAGTCACTCGCGAAGATGTTCAAAGACCGTCGAGAAGAGAAGGAAGTACAGAACGACATCCTCCAAGAAACGTGAACATACCCAGTCTTCAGACCAAATTCAATCACTCATGCCGTTTTCTAGGTTTATTAATACTGTTGCCGGTTGGGTTAATCTACTTTTGATGTCCTCAAGCGGACCCGTCAAAATCCCTGTTGGGGCTTGGTGAGCCATATAGTCTCTTCTCTTTCTTCTCTAACTCGTTTTCCTGGTAGCGCGACCGCCCTTCAGTCACTTGAGATTGCATGTGATACAATTCTTTCCGGAAAGGCAAAAGTGATGATTGCTGGCGGCTTCGATGACATTAGCGAGGAGGGCTCCTTTGAATTTGCCAACATGAAAGCCACGAGTAATGCTGAGACCGAGTTTGCCATGGGGCGTGAGCCCACAGAGATGTCACGACCCGCTACTACGACTCGCGCAGGGGTAAGCAAATAGTTCAATCCAGTGCACACTTTTCTTGATCCAGTCGACTAGTTTATGGAGTCCCAAGGAACTGGTGTCCATGTTGTCATGAACGCAAAGACTGCCATCGAACTTGGCGCTCCAATCCGTGGCATTCTGGCGTTCACCTCCACATCAACGTAAGTTTGTAACGAATGATTTACAAACCATGTATTCATCCATTTTAGTGATAAAGCAGGGCGTTCCGTTCCCGCTCCTGGACGTGGCGCTCTCTCAGTTGCTCAAGAGCTACCGTCCAAGTATCCTCTCCCATTGCTCGACCTGGGACATCGGTCCCGCCAGATTACGTTCCGACGCAAGCAAATCGCAGAATGGCTTGAACATGAACATGCCCAGCTCCGTGACGACATTGCGGAACAGAAATCAAAGGACGGCACTTATGACGAAGATTACTTCGCGTCTCGCATTGCTGACATTGAAAAGGAGGCCCGCCGCCAGGATAAGGGGGTTTTGGCGACGTATGGTATGCTTGAAGGGACTGACGCTCGAGTTGGACCCATGCGTCGTGCGCTCGCGGTTTGGGGTCTGACTGCTGACGACATCGGTGTCCTCTCGATTCACGGCACGAGCACCGGAGCCAACGAGAAGAATGAGACAGACATATGGCACAACATTCTCGCTACAATGTCTCGTACTCATGGTAACGCTGTTCCTGTGATGGCTCAAAAGAGTCTTCTTGGCCATTCGAAGGGTGGATCAGCAGCATGGCAAATGGCAGGTCTCTTACAGACTGTCAATACGGGCATCATACCCGGGAACCGTAACAGCGAGTACGTTGATATATTCTCATCAACATAACCCATGATTGAGTTTTGCCCCTCGTAAAGCAACATTGATGCAAGATTCGAGGCCCATCACTACCTCATGTTCCCTTCGAGATCCATTCATACGGATGGAATCCGTGCCGGTGTCATGGTAGGTGTACAGCTAGCCTTCCGGGTGTCCAAAATTGACGATTCTGCAGTCTTCCTTCGGCTTTGGTCAAGTTGGCGGTACTGCTGTCATTATCCATCCTCGCTACCTCTTCGCTTCTCTGCACCCCTCCGCATATGGGTCCTACAAGTCTCGCAACCAGAGACGCTACCAGGAGGCTTACAAAGTCATGTCTGAGATGATGACGTCCAATTCCTTGGTCAGAATCAAAGATGGACCACCCTATAGCCCTGAGCTTGAGCAACCCGTCCTTATGAACCCCTTGGCTCGTGCGACGTTCGATCCGAAGACACGTACCTATTCCTATACCGCTAACTTGGACAAAGCTGTGCCATTTGATTCTGCAAACGCGAAGACTGTTGCTGAAGCGTTCACGTCCACAGGTTCAGTTATCGGTGTTGGTGTTGATCAAGGTAGCACTTGTTTCGTTGTCTCGTCCTCGGGAATCTCATACTTATTTTGTTTTCGCTTTCTAGAATTAATCTCCTCTGTCCCGTCATGGAACCCGACCTTTATCGAGCGCAACTTCACCGAAGCCGAAGTCACTTATTGCCGTGCACAACCATCACCTCCATCTTCGTTCGCCGCACGTTGGGTTGGGAAGGAAGCGGTATTTAAATCAATGGGCATATCATCGAAAAGCGCCAGCGCTGCAATGAAGGACATCGAGATCCTTCCCAACGAGGCTGGGGTACCGACTGTCACTCTTCACGGCGATGCTGCGACTGCTGCCCAAAGCAAAGGAATTACGCGTATTCACATCTCTTTGAGTCATTCTGAGGTGTGTCAATCAGGTAGCTTTTAGAAATGCTCGTGTACTCACACTCTTTGCAGACAGTCGCAGTCGCTTTTGCGCAATCCACCTTGTAGTTCTTAACCTAGTGACTCTCGATCATATGCATTGAACCTTCGAACATCATCATTCCAGAGCGTTGTAATAGTACTAGTTGTAAACGATAGCACCGAAATGATCAATCATTTTCCCTCGACGCGATAGAGCCCATGGTTAACGATATAGTCGGCGACCGTATCTGTGACCAGCCGCTTCCATGTCCCATCCCCTGTCATAACTTTGGCTCTTACGTCGCTGGAGCTGTAAGTTTGTTCCTCGGTACCAATATCGATAAACGCTATACGATCGTTTGTTATGAATTGATTTGCTACATCAAGCACACATTGGGTTTCCTGGAACGCCTTGCTAGCGCCAGCGGTTCGCCTATATGCGCAGGCGATGTGACAATCTTCTCGATCCTGAGATAAGAATGTTTGGAGCAGCTGGACCATATCCAGATCAGAGGGATAGTATTTGGGAGAGAAAAGGCGGACGAGGGTATCAAAACCCATGAGAAAGGTCAGTTTTGGCGCGGGCAAGAGTGTACATGATGTGTGTTGATGATCGGATATGTCGGGAGGATGAAATCTGTCAAGTCTTGCCTGGAGGAAGCGGAGCAAAACGGTCGATTTTCCGACGAATGCTGGTTCGTTTATGACCGCGATTGCAACGTTGGCGTTCATATGCATGGGTTTGCCATCTGATCTTGTGCTGTCTGCTGCTGGGCGGATGTCGTGTGAAAGCAGGCGCATCATTTCAAGTCGTTGGACGAGTTTTGCATCTCCTGGCTGCAAAACTTTGTCCGCGTTTCGGACGGAGAGTAGCAGTACCCGGGCGTCGTATGCCTCCACAGGAGTAGCACTGACAGGGAAGCGACTCTGGGACGGCGGCGGAGGAGAGTTAGCGAGTGCCAAATGCGCCAGGGTTGGGGGATTGAACGAGGAATCGAGGACCGATATGCGAAGCGTGGGATGGGCGTGGGTGATTCTGCCCGGTTGAAATGGCCAGTGTTCGTGGGCAGTGTAAACGAGCTCGACTGGGGATATTCCGAGCTGTACTCGCTGTAATAACTGCAGCGCGTGGCTGGCAAAACTCGCTGGTACGATGGATTGGATCATCTTGACGAGATATCAGTACCATCAAACGAATCACATTAATGACCAGCCTCACTGTGAGAGATCTAAGTCAGGTGACTCCTCAGCAACAGCTTCTTCAGCGCCCTTCTATCATGGAAAAGGATGCGGATGGTTTCTACACACCAAAGGCGGCCGACGGTATAAAACGGACCCCAAACAAATCTGAACACGAATGCTAACTTCATCTTCTAGCAGCCGTGAAGCCAGACGCGAAAGAGACTGAACCAAGCAAGCCGGAAGACGCGGAAGCTACTACTAGATCAGGTGCGCGCATCAAGGCGTTCGCTGTTCTTTTACTGAGATGATACAGAAAATACCGATCTAATATCATCTAGCTTCGAAGTTACGGTGGGTTTGGTCCATGTGGAGTAGATCGCCCATTTACCACATTTCCTAGGTAACGCTAGCAGATCAACAAGCCGATCCAAGCTCTCCTCTGTATAGCGTCAAATCATTCGAAGAACTGGGCCTGTCAGTCGATCTGCAGCAGTGTCCACGCGCGTCTCTGATGGCCGTTCGACAGACATCAAGATCTGCTCAAGGGACTTTATGCGCTAGGATTTTCGAAACCTTCCAAGATCCAAGAACGCGCACTGCCGCTTCTTCTTTCCAACCCGTGAGCATTTATAGACGTGTGACGAGCCCCTTCTGATGATCCATACTTCAGTCCGCAAAATATGATTGGACAGTCACAATCAGGTACCGGAAAGACAGCGGCATTCGTCCTTACCATGTTGAGCCGAGTGGATTTTTCCCAGAACAAGACACAGGTGCGAGAGAGAACACGCACATTCCTGTAAACTGGCATCTGATCTACTCACAGGCTATTTGTCTCGCTCCGTCACGAGAGTTGGCACGGCAAATCATGTCGGTTGTCGTGGCAATGGGGAAATTCACTTCAGTACAGACAGAATACGCAATCAAGGACAATCTTCCGCGAGATGTGACCAAGATAACAGCGCACATCATTGTCGGTACACCGGGCACCATGACCAATCTTCTCAAGCAAAGAGTCATAGATCCGTCAGGCATCAAGGTTTTCGTGCTCGATGAAGCTGATAACATGCTTGACCAAGATGGTCTTGGGGATCAAACGCTGAGAGTGAAAAAGTAATACGTTTGCAGGGTTGTTTTCCACGCCGCTGATACTATATGTTGTTAGTCTCTTGCCCCGGACACAGCCTCCTCAAATCATCCTTTTCTCTGCCACGTTCCCTGACCATGTGCGGAACTTTGCCAACAAGTTTGCACCCAACGCCAACAAGATTGAGCTCCAAAAGGAGGAATTGTCTGTAGAGGGCATTCGCCAGTTCTACATGGACTGCCGTGACGAAGAACATAAATATGACATTCTAGTCTCACTATACCAGCTGCTGACGATTGGCCAGAGCATCATCTTTTGTCAGGTAGGCGAGTGTCATTTTTCAATCTGCTTAGAGTCGACGTCTCCCTTTCCAGCATCGACATACTGCAGACCGAATCTCAAACCGAATGACTGCCGAGGGTCACAAAGTTGCCTCGCTTCACGGTGCAAAGGATGCTTCCGAGCGCGATGCTGTTATCGATAGCTTCCGGGAGGGTCGGGAGAAAGTATTGATCACGACAAACGTGATTGCCCGTGGCATTGATATCCTTCAAGTGAACATGGTCGTCAACTACGATCTTCCCTTGATGAACGAACGTGGAAACACCCACACGGGCGATGGCCGGCCGGACGTTGAGACCTATATTCACCGCATCGGTGCGTCAATGAGTATAGGGGCTTGATCGGACCTAAGTTTTGACGGACCGAATGCAGGGCGAACTGGACGTTTTGGACGTAAAGGCATATCGATCAACTTCGTCCATGACAAGAGAACCTGGCTTCAGATGGAGGAGATCGAAAAGACGCTCGGAAAGAAAATTATTCGCATTGAGACCAATGATCTGGATGAAATGGAAGATGTACGTTTTTTTTTCTTCGTGTGTCGACTTTTGGCGACGACGATGATCGTCTTCTCTCAATAGAAAATGAAGAAGGCACTGAAATGAACTGTAACTGTGGGACAGATCCGTATTCACTTTATCTTTGTGGCATTGTATTTGTTTTTTCATTGTAATAGTCAAAAGACGAATCGTCCGATGCATTAACACAGCACGCCAAAAGTCTACAATCAGTGTACAAACGATAGGCTTAGGTGGGTTACAGACGCTGGGGTATCCACCGTGAAAGACGTGGTCAGGCAGAGGGTGTGAAACTCGGAACGATTTGTTGTAGCAAGGCCAGGCCCGGAATTGAGATCTTTTGTTGGCGACTGAAAACGAGTTGAGCAGGGAGTGGATGGGAATGCGAAAAGGAATACTGACAACTCGTGGACTGGGAGGTGGAATGTAGGATGAAATCGGATCAACCTGAGAGAGAAGGACATACCACGGATGATAAAGTTGGCTAAAACTGCCACGAATAGGATGGCACTGACGACGAGCGGACCGGCGATTGCATCTGCGGAGACCTCAGAGCCACAGCCAACGGAAGAAGACCAAACACACCATAGTGGCCGGGATCGCGCTTACGAATCATGGTGATACGGGATTGGTAGAGGTAAAAGCCGTAAATCTGTACGGAGTGGTAGATGGGGATAGAGAGTGGGGATAGAGATACGGACCAAGACGCCGAGGCTGAGGGCAGCATAGACGTATGCAAAGGCGCGGGAGACAGGATCACGAGAGGAATTGAAGAGGGCGACGGCGAAAACTCCGATGAGAACTGCGGCTTGTAGCCAGGAAAGCCAGGCTAGAGAGAGGATGAAAGAGGAGAGAAGGAGAGAGAAGGAAACGAACTTCGCTCGTTTGCAAACCAAACTTTTCCCTCTACCTTGATCGCTGTGGCAACTTTGGCGGGTACACGAACGCGGGGAGGGATGGCGCTGTAGTTCTGAACGTCGCCCTCCTGTCTGGTGTACTTTGCAGGACGAGGCGCGTTTTCTGGCAGCGAGGCGAGAACGGAAGACGAGAACGGCAAAAAGTTTGACCAGCGTATTTCGGACATGATGACGGGTTCAGACCAGATCACGTGCGATTACCTGACGTCAGAAATCACGAAATAAAATAAAATCCTAATCAGCCTCGTCAACTCTTCACACGATGGGCAAAGACTATTACAAGCTTCTCGACGTTCCCCGCTCAGCGACGGACGATGAGATAAAACGCGCCTACAAGAAAATGGTCCGTGTTTTCTCTCTTTCTTCTCCCTTTCTCACTTCTCTAGGCCCTCAAATGGCATCCTGATAGGAATCAGGGATCAGAGGAGGCATCCAAAATGTTTAAAGAGGTCAGCCCCTCTCTTTGTCAACACAAAACATCCCCCAACTATCCCTCTTTCTCAGATCTCCGAAGCCTTCGAGGTGCTCAGCGACTCAAACAAGCGTGCCATTTATGATCAAGTAGGGGAAGAAGGTCTCAAGGGCGCAGGAGCTCCCCCTGGAGCTGGCCCATCTGGCTTCAGTGGTTTCCCCGGCGGCTCATTCTCCTTCTCCACCGGTCCTGGTGGCGCTGGATTTGCTCCCGCCGATCCCCAGCGAATATTCGAGTATGTTCTCACGACCCTATCCACACACACATCCTAACCTCCCTTGCAGAGAAATATTTTCTGGCGGTGGTGGTTTCATGGGCGGAAGGACCCCAATGGGCTCCATGTTCGATGACGGTCCAGGTCCCTCCTTCTTCAATCCCGGAGGCATGCCCCACCGCACCTCAGCCCAACAACGCCCAACACCTACACCAGCGCCCCAGCCTTCAGAAATCACCCGTCCCCTTAAACTTTCTTTGCAAGAGCTTTATCTAGGCTGTACAAAGCACCTCAAGGTCAACAGAAGGCTCTTGGATAACTCAACTGAGGAAAAGGTGCTCGAGATTCAGGTTGTTCCCGGTTGGAAGAGCGGCACAAAGGTTCGTTTCCCCCGCGGGGGAAATGAGCGTCCGAACGGCGAGCCTCAGGACCTTGTCTTCGTCGTCGTCGAAAAACCTCATCCTGTCTTCACTCGCGATGGCGAAGACCTTGCATGCATCCTCAAGATACCCCTGGTCGAGGCATTGACCGGCAGTGACACCAAAAAAGTCATCGAGCTGCTAGACGGTCGCAAACTGCAGGTCCCGTGGCCCATAGGGATAATAACCCCTGGACAAGAGACCAGAATTGGTGGCGAGGGCATGCCAAGCCGAAAACCAACCAGCTCAAAGAAGAAGGGGGATTTAGTCGTCCATTGGCAGCCTCAGTTTCCAGACCGTCTAACGCCATCGCAGAAAGAGGGCATTCGGCGGATATTGTCATGAACGTATTCAATAACGAACCCCCGTTGTATCTTTACAAATATTGCACCGTATTCTTAATGATGGAAGTGTAAGAGCGCTAAAGCATGGTGATGCGGGGTGAGTAGACTAGGCTGTGGAGATAGACACAATGTGCAGCAGATATGAAAGCCACGAACTCGGAATCGTGTCCCGAATCATTGTCCACGTTGCAGCTCACCATCCTAGCCAGAGAATAACCGTACGGGCCTTCCGCGACAGCTGGAGCAAGCACCTGTCTCGAACGCCCATCTGGTTAACCACTTGGTCCGCGTCAACCACCGTGCTGTATGGTTTCATTCCCCTTGCGGTACTTCGACAAAATGAACGATTACTCGCTCCAGCTCCGGCAAACGGAACGTGCCAAACACGAGGCCGTTGCGCAAAAGGATTATGGCCTGCAAGTTCCATGATCCCGCGCGCATCTATCTATTGTAGCCCAGGCTAATCACTCTTGCTCGTATATATTCATTCATCGTGCGTTCAAAGTCCTCGCTGAACCTCCTGGCTTAGCATCCTTTTGCAGGTCTATCACCCATTCGTTCCGACAATGCCCGCAAGAAAACCAGAGCACTACGCGGTCCTAGGACTCGCCAGCGATGCAAGTGACGATGTTATCAGAGCGGCATACAAGAAACTCGTATGTATTTGCCGGGCATCAGTTGCTGCGACTCTTTCAGCTAACATCGGAGCAAGGCTCTACAATGGCATCCAGATCGGCATTTGGTCAAGAAAGAAAGTGCTGCCCAAAGGTTCATTGAAGTGAGCCTCTCTTCGACACAAATTCGTTGCTTGTTTTGTTCGTGACGGACGACTGATAGGTGAACCAAGCATATCACGCTCTGATGGACGGGAAAGAAAGTATGCAGTCCTCAACAGACACCTCGTCAACCAGCGCTTCTCCTAGTGGTAGCGCTGAGCCCGCTCGTTCTGATACCCATACAAAAGGTTCTCAGGCATCAAGCCAGCCACCTTCGGCGAGCCCCAGCTCGAGCAAACGGTCTAGTCCCTCTTCCGCACCACACGACGGTCATAGTACGCACACCAAATCCAGCACCCCGCCATCCAAATCATCGACCGGCAATTCCCAGCCCTCGTCAGCCAGGCCCAGTCGAGATAGGAATCAATCTAGTTCGGACCGGACGAAGAATGGACGCAAGGTCTCCAAGTCACAGGATCATCTGCGTGATCCTCCCAGGTCAGCTGCACCAAAGACAGGTCCCCCTCCATCAACGCATAGTCGCAGTTCGGAGGGTATCTATGGTTCGGTCCGCTCCAAGTCCTCCGAGGAGACCTCGAGCTCCTCCCCGATCGATCCTGAGATGAAATACGGTCCGCACTCGGAAAAGATATCACGCAAGCGCCCCAGCAGGACGCATGCGTCATACCCTGTTATCCCGCTTCCGTCTGGGCGTTTGCACAGACCACCGGGGCTTTATTTTGCAGAGTGAGTGTGGATTACGGTCTACTTGTGCACGGGCTCATTCTTAATACCAGCCATGTCATTCACAGACTTTCAAAAGGGACGGCGGGAGGTAAAAATGGACCAAGAAACATCTTACCTCACGATAAAGATGCGACCCCATACGGCTTGCCACTTCGTGCGATCAATACTCCTCGAAGTGCCTCCAAGGAGTGGATTTTCCCGCTCCCTTTGACGCTTGACGAGATGTACCAGGGAACGTCCTACCGGTTCCTCGTGATGAGGGAACTCTTATCTCATCGATCTGAGGAGGTGGAAATCTTTATTGCTGTCCCTCCAGGGATGCATAGCGGTACCAGGATTGTCTGCCCACGTACAGGCCATCAACGCAAGGATGGCACTCTCCAAGATGTCGTCTTCCTGGTTGAAGAGGTTCCTGATGAGCGTTTTTCGAGGGTCAAGGACGACCTATTTGTGGATGTCTGCGTTCCATGGGCTGACCCTCTTGCCGACGAAGGGGGTGAAATCTGCATTCAGGGCGTAGATGGGAAAGATATCACATTCACTCTACCTTATCCGATCTATGACCAAGACACCGAAGGCCAAGTCCTCGTCAAGGGTGCAGGTATGCCAATTCGGGATGGCCGCAAGACAATTAGCCGCGGTGATATGATTGTTAGGTTTGTTCATCTTAAACGAGGTTCCAGACGTGTCTCACCATCCCGATGCGACCCCTGGCAGATGGCGAGTCGTGTTTCCCACTCATCAATCCAAGTGGCACACTTTGAAGAAAGTGCTCCACTTCGAAGTCTGATAAACATACGGAAGCAAGTCAAGGTCATGACCGATATGCTATCGATCTGTAAAATGTCTCGAAGTTTTCAGGCATGGACAAGCCTGTTGGCATGGGTTTGGGGAGGACTGGCAACTTAAGGTTACCCTGTACAGTATAATGACATATTATGACCTCTGCTTATAGCACGAGACCCATCTGGTCCGGGCTTGCCGACCGACAATTGTCCGCAAGGTAGCCCACAGCGGTGTACATGTGGAGCCAACGAGGCTACCTAGCTTGAGGCTGTAAGCTTCTTACGTCAAAAAACGCGCGCGACCTGCTAGGACTTCTGAAGTTCTGATCCCTGGTGTTAATTATTAACTCTTGTCAGCTGTCACTGCGGTGTTGGAGATGTTCCAACGATGCACCGGTATGTACTACCACCGCCCACATATCTTTGCACCGGAAAGGATGGGGGACACATAGCATTGGAACAAACATCGAGCAGCCTATGTGCTTCTTGGACAGCTCGACTTCTTGAATGCTCAAAGCACTACTAGGTAGGGTGTGTATATCCTCTTGCATTTCGTGGAGCGTTCCACGTGAGCGACAGTGATTTTGTGGCCCAGGCTCTGAAAACGCGACGGGCACGCGGTAGGGGCATACATAAGACTTCCAACCACCCAGCGCCTCTCCATATTGGAGACCCATTCTACCCCCACCAGAAAGGCCCGACATGCCAATGCCGTTCCATCTTTTTTCGAATCAGAACCGGAACCCATGGTTTAACCATCTACCCCTGAAGGTGAACCAACAATACGACTTGGTATGTGATAGTCTGACGCCTGCCCTTCAATCGAACTAGATTGCCAATATCGTTGGTGCCGCCTGCATCATGGGGGGGAATGTCTATGCCGTCATTTCTCCTCTGGACGTGTACTACTCCGGCAGAGAAACGTACTTTACTCCCTCCTCTTGGTCGTTCTTCATCTGGTGGGTCGCCACCTTGTCGAGATCGATTCTGGTCATTGAGGCCGAGCTCTTGTACGCAGGCCCCTGATTCACATGTTGCTACTGGGCACCTGCATCTACCAGTTCTCTGGTCGTGGTAAAGAAATCATCATTGACAAGATTGGCTGGCGACTACCCCTGCTCGATTTTCTCAATGCGATGTACATTTACTCTTGGACTATCCAGGAATACCGATACGGTACGTATGCGCCTGTCGTCCCACCTCCCGTATTTCTGACGCGGCCGTCCAAAGCCCTGGTCTTCATCATTTTTTCCGTGTCTGTGGTGACGGTAAGCGCTCCTTCCACTCTTTCCCTGTCCGACCGTATCCCTCATCGAGCGCTAGCAAATCTATACAGAAATTAAAGCGACCACGCTCCGCAACTTTTGCGACGAGGTGTTCTTGCACCTCCCCTTTTCGCTCTACCACGGCTGGACCGTCAACCTCGTCTTCCTCTCCGCGTTCGAAGCCTTTGGCGTCGACGCGGTCACCGAGCCGGCAGGCCCTTGGACCAAGACTTTTGTGTTCCTGTCCTTGTACGCCCTTCATTTCATTTCCATTTCAATTTTTTTTGGGTTCGATCGGATCCCTTCCAGTGCCGTTCTTCAGATGGTCGATTTCGCATACGCCTACTCCGCCGTAGAAGGCGACCTCCCAGGTTGTCTCGCCATCTCTTGGTACCTGTTTGCGGTCGTCGTTCACCAGAGCAAAGAGCGTTCCGGGTTCATCCACTGGAGCGGACTCGGCTTCGCCATCTTCTCACTCTGCTGGATCATGCGGTGTCTGATCGGTCTGGAACTCAAGTTCCGAGGGCGCAACAACAGGTTGGGTATTGGCGAAGAGACCTCCCGCCTCTTGGGCGGTCATGGTCATCATTAGGTTAGAGGGATGACGAATTTCGTTTGGATGGAACTGAGTAGCACAATTTCGCATTGTTCATTTTTGTATTCTTGTCGCCAGAGTGTTCTCTCTCTCTATGTTTGTATTCATGGTATCATAATTCATTCTACATAATTTCATTTCTAAAACAAGTCAGATGTCGCTTGAGGGCAACGGGGTAACAAGGAATAATAAGCGTCGTCCAATACAACATCGTAGTACACATCCGGAAGCAGAAAAGAGCAGATACGATCCACAGATTGCTTAGTCAAATTTCATTGGTTCCACCCTGTTCGGAGAGGGCAAACTAACGGGGCCAGTTGGTCGTTTAGTAGGAGAAGTGAGCGGACTGTCGCCTTTGCTCGGCCTCGAAGGCCTTACTAGCTTGCATAAAGCGAGCGGAGGAGAGCCGATAAGTCGTGACACGGTCCATGGCAGCTCACATTTGGCTAGGCTAGCCCACTGAATATACCGAGACATCTCAAGGTGAAGAGTTGGATAATATGTTGTAGATGCTTTGCGGGAGATCTGCGACAAGCATTAGCATCAGCTAGGAGGAAAAACGAACCAATATACCAGGATGATTCGCTCAAGACCAGAGGCAAACAAGTCCGTATGGAAACGGTGAGCAGACATTTCGTGATCGCTAGACAAGTTGAGGTCGTGGGCAGATTTCGAAATGGCGTTGATGAGCTTGAGGTGCGTTGTCTACTCCAATACGTGAGAAGGCATTGATGCAATACGGAAATGAACATACAAAGTAGCCCATCGCCTCAAACTCTACGCCACCGGTCATACCTCCCGGTGCCTTGGGTTTCTCAACCTTTCCTTCATCAACTTCGGAGAGATTCCATACAGTGTTGTTCGGATGACAGAAGACCCAGAAATAATCTCGGCACACATCAGACAGTTCCTGTAGATATGACTTGTATATCCTCGGTCGATGCAAGGATTCTATAAATGCGTGAGGGGATACTGGAGCTGCAGGGGATTCTGTCGGCCGAGGCGCAGGGGTCAACAGAAGGGCACGGATAAGCGAGAAAAAGTTTTTGTGAGGCGCAGGCAGGGTAACAACGCTGCTGGATGACCCGGATGATTCCCATGCCTCGCGACGAAGGCGGCCACCAGAGGAGGGCAAGGAGGATGCCGGATAAATTTCGAACAGGATGAGCAGCAATTCTACAATTAGCTGGCGCGTCGCTACGTCGCCGGGTTTCTTGTCGGAGTAAAGCAACGAGACCAACTGGGCGAACGGAGTTGGACAGGAAGTTCTGAGGGCAAAGCATCCAATCGAGGACGTAGAAAGAGCTTTGAAGCATCTCAATAGCTCGTGAAGCATCTGATCGTCATGCTGCTCCTCACTTGAATCTGGATCAAACTCTCGTTCAGAAGGAGACGGAAAATGGAACTCACCGCCATTCCACTTCAAGAATCTCGTTGAGCCTCGTCAACAATGCGCTGTAGCCTCCTGCGCGAAGAAGGTCCTCTGTCCAACTAAAAAAGGTTCAATGAGGACTAACAATCACCAAAAGAACAAGATTACCTTGCGGCCTCGTTCCTCAACATGAGTCTCAGTTTTTTCACAACCTCGATGTCGAGCGTAGTGCTGGAAGACGACGTCAAGATGCTGCAAAATTTTACGGGAGTGGTTCCCTTTCCGAGCGTCTTATCCTTATCCTTGGATTTACCAGCGACGGGATCGGCAGGGACGGCGGGGGCGTGTCCATGAGAGAGTGTTTGTGTGACATCGGACGATGCCCCCCTCTTGTGAGACTTGTCGGTAGCATGGAGGTCGGTAGTGCTCTTGCCAGCAAGGGCAGACCCCCAAAGTCCGGTGCGTATTGGACGGGTATCGGACCCCATTGCGGAGAGGGGGGCATGAGGAGAAGCTATGGATTCGATGCTGCGGGCTTTGCGTATGGTACGTGGAGTAGACGGAGCCGCGGAGGCAGTAGACGGGTGAACGGTCAAGACATGGGACGACTTGAGCATGGCAGCCTTCACCGTGGCATCCATGTTGGTGAGCTTGGGACGGAGATAGGATGGTATTTGGAGATCGTCCTGATGACACTTTGTTGGAATGCGGAAGAGTTTAGCTGGGACATGACTCACCAAGAGCCTGTCGAATTCCTGGTTGGTGACCACCGGTTCGACAGGGAAGTTGGACTTGGACCTTTCGTGCTTTGGCCTGTCCTTTTGGGACGTCGACTTCACTGGTGCTGCAGGATCAGGAATGTTCTCCTTTCCGTTAGACAAGTCACCAATGTTCGTGACCATGGTAAACTCTGCAGAAGGTAGCTTTTTCGAGGGTAAGATGGCTTTGAACATGGTAGAAGGGCAAAGGTCGTCAGGAACACGGTTCAGAATTTTGGACGCGTCAGTCACGTGATGATTTATTTTACCTAATCAATGTAGGCACAATTTCCGTGTGATCGGTATATAGTCTCGCTCGACTTTGACTTTGTTCCCCGCAGCATTCCCCATTTCTCAGCCAGTGAGTCTTTCTCCTTCGTTAATAATTATATAGCTAATGCAACACGGCACAGACGACCAGACTGGTACCAGTAGTACTACTTCCTCGTGGTGGTATATAAGGTGAGTAGGGTAAAAACTTAACCGGCAGTGTCTAGTTTCAGACAAGTAAAAGTAGATCTCTTCCCTGAACATGCAGGAGGTCGCGCCATTCAACTGGACCCCCTCTACCGTCCCGACGGAGCCAAGCCGTTTCCATCACCATCAAAACCTGATGGGCATTACCAAATTGTCCTTGCTGCCCAACGAGCCTGGACTTGAACAAGTCCCGTTTCATTGGGTCGTCCGTCAGGCAACCCACAAGATAAATTGGGAATGACAGCGTCCCATCGAGCGCCGACATTGGCAGTTGACGTATGAGCTGGCAAATGGTGTCGATCGACTGCATGATCTCCGGTACACCTGCAAAGCAGCATCAGCACAAGCATTTTACCCTGTCGACGTCACACTTACCCGGAATTGCCTCGCTCAACACCGTATACAGGTACAAGAGCGCTGTCTCCTCGTATATCTTGGCCACAATCTGCCGCGTCTCGACATCAACCAACCCCGGAACCCCCGTCATTCCCTTTATCCCCGATTCCACCAAGACAGCTAAATCCCTGTGCAACGCCGTCTGATCTGGCTCCCGGCAGTACATTGACTCGTAAGAACGCAAGTGGCTCTCCACAATGTTTCCCCGTCGAATTAGCTCTTTCATGCTCAGGCACCCGTTCCGCAGCTCTTGTGCTTTCCAACACGCCAGCGTCGAAATCTCCGCAATACCAAGTAACACTTCGTCTGGACATCCGGTCAGGTTGTCCACACGTAGCTCCGAGTCTTCTTTGGCGCTCATTCCAGAGCCAGCCGACCAGAAGCCTCCTCCTCCCCGGTATAACCGTCGATAGAAAGCCAGGTGTCTCGGTATTGTGTGCAGGGTAATCGTTGACATCACGTCGAGCCACTGTCAACAACGAATCAGCCACAAGTACGGCATCGGTTCTATCTCCTCACCATGGTGGCTTTCAGGGCTACTCGTCCAACCTGGCTCATGTTCAACATGGCCAGTTTCGGGTTTTCGTGCGTCGTGATTCCAGTTTGGACCATCCAATCATTGGCAATGTCAAGCATCGGCCGCCAGTCCGTCACACCCCCAGAAAACAACGAGAATCCAACGAGGTGCAGTGCGGCGTTAGCGTCGCCTTCTGTCAACACCCCCTCTCGAGATCTATACAACTGCGCATGGGCGGTATCATAAAACATTATCGCCCGTGAGTTTTCTAGCGTGCCGTTCACTGGTTCCAGTCCTCTAGTTGTTCGAAGCCGCATGTTATGCAGACTGGCCAGTGCGCATATGGCGTTCGTTAAGGGGCCCTGGGGATCTTGAGACACGGCCTTAGGTTTACTCGTCAGTTCAGGTAAGTCTACGTCTCAGTCAGCCAATCTCACCGAGTATATTGCGTTTGCAGAAGAATTGCTTGGAAAGGCGTAAAGCGACCTGCTTACGTGCTCAAAATAGTAAAATACATGTTCGCTCTGTAGCGGATGCGCTGATAGTACAGTCGCTTCGTGGTTAAATCCGAGCGCTTGTGGATTGACGCTGTCAAAGGGCTGCTCAAACAGCCCGAGGTCATGTGGTGATGGGTGTGAGGAGAGTGTCGAAGATGGTGTATATGGCGAGTGGCTGACGAGTTGGGGCAACGTTGGGTCGACCAGAGGTAAGGTTATGCTAAAAGGCGAGCTGAGTGGCAACCCTGCATGACTTTCTCAGACTGGTTGAATAGGACTTGGTGCGTGTCGCTCACCAAACATTGACATCATCATTGGGCTCTCGCCTTGACCCTGTGCTTGAGTAGTGTCGATCATGGTAAGACCGGGTGTCGCAGCATCGTTCGTGAAGGTAGGGATTATTGACCCGTTTGCAGGACGCTGGTATTGATCGGCGGCAAAGACCGTGGATGTTGATGACGAAGACGAAGAAGTAACCTGTATGATAGAAGAGCGTGGCTGACCGCGGATAAGGCCGGCCCGCGTCAACTTCGCCTTTATGCCTGCTTTATAAGCCTCCACGGCACGTTTGTCCTAGAGACGGGTCAATCAATGGTGAGTAAACAAGCGAGCTGAAACATACACGCATCCAGTCTGGACGTCTCGCTCCCCACCCTAGACAGTCGATTTGCAACCGTCTGCATGTGTGACAAGAATCACCCTCCCGCTGCTCGTCGCATTTCTTCCGGGAGTCTATCAGCGATGAGGATGTACCATCAAAAGATCAATTTACCTTTCTGCGCAGTCGACAGGTCCTGTCGGCCGCACTGGGGTCAGCTGGTAGAGGGGATGAGAAGAAAGTAGTGCACGAACCAACAACCACCCCTTCCCGCAGAAGATGGTCGGGGAAGGTCCAAGGTCATTTTATTGGGTGTTCCGCGCGGGCCCATGTGAAATGGGTCCCCTCCATCCAACGGTTTTGACGTAAGTGGTGAAGTGAGCAGATCGGGGGACGTATTGGTGGAGGTTGTTGCTGGGGAGGGAGACTGGCTCCCGTTGGAAGAGGAGAATGACTTCCTGTGAGTCATTGTTTCTGTGCCGAGCAAGTATCGCTGCCTCAGGGGGATCGAGGGAGGTGGTTATTAAAAGAGAGTGTGACAGGCGGATTGTCGTCAGGAAGGCAGTGATGGGGGGATCGGATGGCTATGGTAGAAAATCGCCGACGGAGGGGACGATATGAAAAAGTCGGGGATATAGATTGGGCAGACTCGCAAAAGAAAATGCGGTGTGATGGCATTGACACGGGCTTGCTAAAGAGGCAGATAAAAAACAGAAGAACAGTACTAAGGGGCCGCAGGTCTGTGCATGAAACCATATTGGTAGCTCATGAAGTAATTGGGTGCGAGTGTTCGGACACTAACTCCGCAGAAGAGAGGGCTATGGTAAGTTCCCGTCGGTGCAGATCTAGCTGCGACCACGGAGCCACCACCCTCCCGTTTGGTGTACGAATACATGTAACCCCCTCGTAAAAAGCCCCCAGATTGTGTCACATTGTCTTCTTGGGAACGCTTCCTAAACATATTCAACCTTTAACGTATTCGCCTTTCAGGGTGACCTTTGTTCTCAAGCTCTATTATATAAGCATCCGAGTAGAATGGCTACGAGTTTCGAAACTGACAATGAGAGCTACTCGGGACTCGGCACCTCAATATTGCAATATTCAGCACATCCTGTGCTATCCCCGTACAGCACTGAAAGTTCGATAACTAATCCAGTGGACTCGACCTTGTGACGTGCCAGCCTGTCCGTCGTAAACTGGGTCCGGGACGCGTGTTCGGTTCCCGGTATTCACTATAGCCGCGACGTCCTGCCCTCGACTCTCGAGCCCTCTTCGGCTGTGGACTTATCTCTTTCCCCTCTGAGCCTCCATGGGTCCCCGGCGGCAACGACTAGAAATCCGGTGCACGAGCGATATAAGCATTACCGGTCGCAACGGAGGCGTGGTTGTAGATAGGGATATGCAGAGGGACCAACGCGAGGCATTGGCCTGCTGGCCCCACACTTTATACCATCCCACTCAGGATGACATCCGATCACTTCGCGCAGGCTCCACTCCAACCCGCGTAGTAAAAAAAAACCCTGGGATCGTCTGGACGCGAGAATACCACTAGTCAAAAAAAAGGAGGGGAACGATAGCTTGGTGAATCTGGATCGCCGGCTGCGGTGAAGCCGGTGTCCCCGGTATAGCTGGGAACGTCAGTGGGACGGAGGTAAAACGGGGCCTACGATCGGGCGAATGTGACAAAATAAAATAAAATGAACGAGGGAAAAGGCCGCGGGATAACACCGAACTGATGATGAGAAAAGTTGACATGTCGGAGAGGATGAATTAATTTCTTGAATACCGAGGCTAGGCCTTGGCCGACGTCGTACTTTTCTCGAATGGGTACGTTCTCCGGGAGAGAGGACATTTGGACTCAGGCCCCAGTTCCTCGACTTTCACTTACTCATTTCGTCCCTTTCTTAGGACGGGGATCAAAAACTGGGAAATGATGCCCTCAACTGGATGTCTGCCGCGATTGGTCTACAAGTCATTTCGCCTCCCCCAATGGTACTTCCGATTCTATAGGGCGGCGCAGTGGCCCAGATCTCAAGGCACTCAATAAAGGTACGCAGCGCATCTGCCAGTGGCTAGTCGAGAGTGTCCGCATCTGGCCATCTTGCGCCGCGACGTGTTTGGAAGGAGACGCCCGGCTTATCGACCTCGGATGCCAGGCAATACATTAACCGGATGACATACATGTCAACAGGTCCATCATCACCTTTCACCGTATTGGGACTTTCAATCGCGTCAGCCCCGGCGTGGCTCCAGCTGCTCCTTCGCTCGCTCCTTCGCCTTCCCCAGGGTAACTGGGCCCTATCGCTTATCCCTGACCTCGCCTGGTGCAGGCGCCTGACGGACCACCTGGTTGAGGGGTGGTGATTCGTAATGATTCCGACAACGGTGTCGGTCCTCGAGCACAGCATTGTCGCCACTAAACCACCCAAACCCCAGCCTGCGTGGAGAAACCCGCGGCGAGAGGACAAGTCAACGACATCTTGCCATTTTCAGAGCAATCGAGCCCTGGATGGCGAGGTGGCGAGGTGGTTCCCCCTCGCCGCATCCGATGATGTGATGACATGATCCATTTTGATGTAGATTGCCAGGCAACTAAATAATTTCGTGTATGTACGGCGGGAAGTCGACTGTGTGGTACGACAATCAGTACCTTAGAAGAGTAAGAACGATTGTCTTCCTACCTACAGGAGACCATCTCTGCGCCGATCTAATTATGATCACAATTATCATTCGCAGCTTCAAGCCTTGAGCCTTTTTTCACGAACATTGTTGTTGTTCATAGCCTTGCCGGCAAGTGGAGCGTGGCTGTGACATCCATCGATGTAGAATTCGTGCTTCCATTCCAAGGTCCGGTTTGAGCTGCTGTGCTGATACGACACAGGTGCTGTCTGAACATCTCCAGGGAACATTGTATATTAATTAAATTTGTGTGGATCCGTGAACGTAGATGTATGGCTCGGACTGGGGGTGAGAGGATGGGGGTATTTTTCCATGATGAGGAGACCGATACAATAAAAAAGGATCGTGACCAGCATTTCGATGAGGCAGAGCGTGCTTGTGATATAAAACATGCAGATGAGGCGGAATGGTACAACAAGGCCAGATGGAAACAGGTTATGATCGCAGAGAGTTCACTAGTATGTTGTGGAGGTAAAGAAATTGAAAGGAACGGAACAAAAAAACAAAAGATAGACCTTTATACGAGGAGCATTTGTGCCTCTCGCATGACTCGGCGCCAGTCGACAGCTTCATGAGACCTTTGTTTCCAGACTTTTTGAATCAGCTGTGACACGGACTGAGAGTTTCCAACCGCTGGATCCTGCTGCGAGTCTTGGAGACGGTGCAGAAAGTATTTTTGATGCTCGGGGTTTTCTGTCAGACAACCACAGATACAAATGCTGAAGACGACGCTTCGGACCACCGCCTGGCCAGTGTTACCACCCTCGGCGTCCTTCAAGCATATGATTGTATTCTCCACAGCTTCAATGATTTCTGGACACCCCGGGAAGTCTCCAGAGATGACGGAGTGAAGGTAGACATGCGCCGATGCACGAAAGACTTCGGACGTGAGACGACGCTGCGTGGAGCGGGCATCAAAGTTGGACTCTAAATCATCAAAATGTGACTGCCAGGTTGACTTTTTCAGGATTTCCTGTATCTTTTCCCCGCGCTTCACCAGGTCTGGGACGCTGAGGCTGCCATGTCTGGTTCTCTCCTCCTTCCAGCTAGCTAGGGCAGCGATTTCTGCAAGGGCAAGCACAATGTGGTTCTCACAACCCATGACGGACATCATAGAGTACTCTTCCATGGGAGGCACGATTTCGTCTCCAAACCAGGCCTGCTGTGGGGTGAACAGCTCTCTGATGACGTCCAAGAAGCGCGGTTTTCTGACCAGAGTGGCGGATGCAAGGACGTCGAACCATATGGACGTTTTGATGATGAAGCGGAGGCTCTCTGGACAATGACGCAACAATCTGGAAGGGCCTCCAAAGTCGTTAAGGACACGGAGGGAAAATGTGCAGGCGGCGTCCAGGAAAGCTTGCCATTGGCCTGAGCCTCCCTTGAAGAGGAAATAGGAGACGAGGCACAAGCCTGCAAGGGCGTCCCCTTCTGTCTTAGGACCCCTCAGGGAGATCATGGTCTGCAAGCGCCCCAGGGCATCTGTATCTTCTGGTTCCATAATACCGGGCCTATTTTGTTGGGTGGTCTTGCGATGGAGGTTGGAAAGGAGGCAGGCGGCCTGACGAGCATTGTCGCTGGTATGTATCAAATCCCAAATGATGGAGCCGATAGAGTCGTTTGCGTGAAGGTATTGCATACGAAGAACGTGTTTCATATAATAGTCAAGGGCGATGTTTTGCTGATCACCTAACGAAGGGCAGGTGTATTGACTGACGACAAGGACGGGGGGCACCATGTAGTTGGAAGAAACATCTAGCGTGTCATCTTCCTCAAGACCGGGAACAGTCTGCACTCTTGAAAAGGGATTGGAACGTTGAGGAGCGAACGGAATTTGCCCTGCAAGGAGGGCATTGAGTACTATTATATATACAAATACTTAGTAACGATACGAGGTCTTACATGAATCTAAGCTAGTGTTAACAGGAGGCGAAGAATAAGGAGGAAGGAGGACTTCTGAGTATTCCCCTCGTTCCAGAGGTGAGTCTGGGCTCATCTCGGGCATGACAGGTAGACCTAAGAAAGGGTGAGTTTGATGTTGGGAGGCAGGGTAGGGGGTGGCAAGGGAGAGACTTACGATCGTTATCGGGGTAACGGTCTGTGCGAAGCGGGTATGAGGACGGACGCTCTTCGCTCGCGGAGGGGATGGAAAGAGTAGGGGTCTGTGGGCTGTTGGATGGTGATACATAGTCTGCGGACAAGGATAGTATTTGTGGTTCTTGTTCGGCAGCACGGGGGGCAGAACCAGAGTGGCCCTTTATCATGCCCTGTGATGCAAGGAAAGTCTTTATCTTGTCGCGGAGGTCGAGGACATTGCGGTTCTCCTGGGTGGCATGAGATGAGATGTAGAGAGATATGGGAGGAAGAGGTACCCGAAGCCACTCGGGACGTTTAGCCCCGAACCCGAGGCATTGGAGGCGAAGACGGGCGCAGGTGGAGCAGCTGCCCTCTGGATTCATCAGCTCGTCGCATTTCTGGGTGGAGAGTGAGGAGTGGCAAGGGGCAGAAGATGAAAGGGGGGACCTTGCGGCGAATTCTGCAGGTGTAACAGCCGGACTTGGCGCGCACAGCGCCTTTTGATTTCGGCGCTCCGGACCTCCTTGGCTGTGGAGACTTTGGAACTTGAGGCATGATCATGAAAGGGAGGAGGGGAAGGAGGGGATGTCAGATATGAGGGGGTAGCGGGGACGGGGGACGCGTTGTAGGCATAGGGCCAAGGTATAAGTAACGTACGCGGGACTCTGGTGCTCGCTCGAGTACAGTACATACCTTCGGGGTCCTGCTGGTGCCCGGCACCCCCGATGGGAATGTTTGTCAAGGCGTCATTTGATCCCGTCTGGTCACGCGCGGCTATTCTTACCATTTTTGGACATCGCAGATCCACAACAACCACCCCAACACCCCCCACGTTCCTGCCAACAGACATGCACGCCTGTCCGGCCACCTCACCGCCACAATCACCACCGCAGTTAGAATGACCAGGGCCACCCCAGCCAAGTGGCAATGTCGATCAGAATACAGGCTGTGATTCCTGCTGCACTAGGACTAGCACCGTATCTTCCCAGCCGCTCGTGTCGGAGCATTCCCCCCACGGGACCCGGCTTTTATTTAAGTCGCCGTAGTACTGACCACTATGTCTCGAATTGGTTCCGTCTCAACTTCCGCGCTTGTCGCATCTACTTACGCCACTTATCAAACCCGACAAAGTTCGTTTTCCTCACGGCCGCTCCATCCTCAGAAGCATGCTCCTCGATCCAGCATCACAGTCCATTTCGGCTCACTGACGTCTTGCCATCCCTCTGCCAGACCCACAACGTGAGAGCGCGCGTCACAATTACAACTCATCCACAACTCAGACTCAGTAGATAATGCCGTCACATACCGTCCGATATCGGAGCACCGCTTGGTCCACTGATGCTTAGGTTCCTGACCTTATGCCTCAGTCCGCTGCTTGGCCCCACCTCGCTCCCTCCTCCCGCCGGCTTCGAGCCTGGATTTGCACCCAGATCTCCAGGCACAACCCCAGCCCCTGTCCTCCTCGCAATCAGCGCCCGAACAGCGCTCAACCACTTGATCTCCTCTTCCTCGCTCGGTGCACACAGCAGTAACGTTCGCTTCGTCGTCACTATCTTGAACGTGAACGGCTCCTCGGCAAAATTTCGGTTCTCTGGTGAGCCTTCCGTTCCCTGTATACCCGTAGTCGGTGGAGGAACTCCTCCGTGTCTGTGCGACTGCATGTCGAACTCTAGAGCATCCAGAATCTCAGACACCGAGAATTGCCGATGTGGCTTCGTGTCCTGCCAGCATCCGGTATGAGGTACACAAGTCAGCCATCGGCGATCGATCAGTCCGAGCCACTCAACCCACCATGTGACTTCCCGAGTAAACTAATTTTTCCCCGTATAACACAAACCATCGTTTGCGCCAATTATGTCGCTTCGATCCACACTTCATCAGATAGCCGGATAAAACTATCTTTGCAATCGTATCTCCCGTCCGACCTGTAGGTCGTGTAGGCGACGTTCCAATCGTAGGTCGATTCTGCGAAGACGTTGAATATGTCCGTTGAGCACTAGGCGAAATATCTTCCGAGTCAGAAGAGGTCACGTTCTGCGCATGCAACGGATGGCTTGGTGGGGGTGTTATGGTAGCTCTCCGACTCGACGTGGCCTGCGCCTCGGGAATCGCTATTGGCGAAGTAAGCGACGTCTGAGTCGAGGTCATCATCAGACTCGCGCGCGCGTCCTGAATGGCCGTAACCCATCGTTGTACCTCTTCCGGGCTCTGTGCCTGAAGATAAAACGTCCTGACAGACGTGACGACCCCAAAAGTATACAAATGTTTCTTCAACATCACTTGCGTGCACGAGTGGACGTCCGTTAGATTAAGGAGTTGAAGAAGCTTGTACTCTGCAGAGTTCTTGTAGTATGCCAGATGTGCAGGTCGTAACACAAACCATCTCTTCTTCCAGGTCTAGCAATAATATCTATATTAAACAATATATCAGGGCTCAAAGTAAACCTGACCTTGCGCCGCTCGCCCTTTTTCCACAGATACCCAGACTTGAGGACGCTTTCATTCAACGAGTCCATGCGCTGGGACTTGTCCGCCGTCTTCCAAGGCCCTTCCTCTTCCTCGTCGTCTTCTTCGGACTCCTCTCCGCTGCCCAATGCACGCTCCGCGATGGAGGAGAGAGGTGGTTGTGAGTTGTTTCCAGAGAGCAGCGCTCCGGTGGAACCCATCGATTGTGGATGTGCAGGAGAGGCCAAATCTGGTGACAAAACGGATTCCGATTCCGATTCTGTTCCGGATACTTGTGCCTGCGTGACTGGTGGACTCTGCGATTTCCCCCAGATCAGACTCAAGGTATCAAGGCAAGGGCGGCAAAAAAGCAAGCAATCGACCATACCTTCTTGGCCTTGGCAACCGAGTGTACAGAAAGTTTTCTTTGTATCTCTTGCGGAGATGGCGGTGGTGCTGCCGAGGGTGACATACTGGAAACCCAGCAGAACAAAACGTTTGGTTGCGATCAAGACTCGGAACTGTCTTGTCCTTTGTACTGTATGGGCGCAGAGCAAGCGACACGGTGCGTCACACATGTGACAAGTCACGTATTAATTGGACCCCTTCACCGAAGATCTCAGACGGCGTTCGGTGCTAGTATATGGTGAATGTACTGGCTTCTAACATGATCATAATGCACCAGAATTTCAATGCTGCCAACCCTTCTGCCAGCTCTGCTCATGCAGTTGAGACTGCTATTGTGGATAAGATAATGAACTAGCAATTTCCTAATCGAGACCGACATCAGATAAACCTTGATTTGTCACATTCCAGCTTTCGAATCCGACGCCTTTCCACCTTGACCATGACTTTGACAGTGCAAGAGAAGTTCGACAAGGCTACAGCATACGTACAGAGTCTTCCAAAGGACGGCCCATACCAGCCATCTCAGGACACGAAGCTCAAGGTGAGGCAGCATTCTTCTCTTTGCGATCCTGTGATCAGCTGAGATAATGACACATCAGTACTACGCATACTACAAGCAAGGTTCGCTTTGGGAAAATATACATGGACGCTGAATCTCTCTGAACGCCGCTGCATCCAGGAACCGAGGGTGATGTAAACTGCCCTAAACCGGGCCTATTTGACTTCGTTGGGAATGCCAAATGGTCAGAGTGCAACTTCCCCATGTACCTTTGATAATCTCATGGTCTAATAGGAAGGCCTGGGAAGCTGTCAAGGGCACGAGCAAGGAAGACGCTCAGAAGAAATACGTCGAGTTGCTTCTCGCAGTAAGGAGCATACTTAATATCATCTCCAACTTCGTTTGATCGCCGAATCTGATAACAGGACCTTGACAAAATTGTGCCCAAGTCCGAGGACCTCGAGAAGCTACTCCAGGAACTCAAGGCGTGACGAGGTTATCGCTCATGTTGTATGCGTAATCACCCGATGTAATTGTTGAGAATTCTTGGCCACGTCATTCAAATATTGCAAGTTACCGATGCTGTCACGTTGTGCAGAATGTGTCCGATTTCAGCGTGTCAGCATGCAGCGTGAAGCTGAATATGACGGAATTTCTGAAAGGGGGCGCCACTGCTGGTGGTCCACCAACATGAGGCAGATAACGAGCCGGCGTCTGTACGAAATCACGAAATCGAAGTCGGCGCTGCGAGGCCTATTCGGGAACGTCCGTGCCGATGGCTCCTTAAAGCCTAATCGGGACAATGGCTGGACAACGAATCGTTCCGCTTCTCTTGCAATGGTCGGTAGAACATGTCGCCGGTCAGAGAACTCTCGATCTACAGCAAGGCGAGAGATCCGAGACATTCCATTGCATGCCTGAGTCTGACCCCTCGCCTGTTCCAGGGTTTCGCATGTATGACGTCTAATCGAAAGTTCTTGGCGAACCAGGGATGAATACAGCATTCTGCCGCATCCCTTAGGAACGAATCAAATGATACATTTAAATAAACACTCACACGGGCGAAATCGCTGACCCGATGCCGTCGTGCAATGAGGTTGTTTAATATTATCCTAATGTCGATTTTAAGTAATCGATCATTGGCAAGTCCATATCGTCTATTCAACTTGTACTAATTTGTGAAGCAAGGAAGTCATTAAGTTGCAGAGTTCTTGTACCCGTGATGAGTTCTACTTCAAATTCTGCCGGTATGTTTCTTTGAAACACTTTGTTACTGAACTCGATCAATTAATTTAGCCGCCTTTCACACCATCGACGCCACCGGTGACGTGGCTCGCGGCGCCAGAACATCCACACGGATTGTTAGCCTTGTTCTCCTGGTCTAGTACGCTCTGGGTAAGTTACCTGGTAAGAACCGAGCCCGTGAGTCTGCTGAGGACTCCGATCTACCTCAATCACTAGTCAGCGAGGCCAACTATGCCAAAAACACAAATCGCAGGAGGTGATGCATATCGCATCCACCCACAAAGCCATGTTTCGTTATCGTTTCCTCCTTGGGGCTGCCTTGTCCCGTTTCTGAACCTCATATCCATGCAATTTTTTTTGTTTGTCCTGATACAGTAGCCGCCTAGAAGATTAGTATCCACTGCGGATGCAATCCGCGGTTCCTTGATGGTGGCCAGGTGCCACTCGCTTGGCAAGCGTCCCCAAATACTCGAGGTCAGCGTATTGTTCTTCCTTTCTTCCCTGCACGAGCTGCCACGACGGAGGATTTGTTTACCAGTTCAGAACAAGAATTCACCGCGGTCGTAACGCCAAGTCAGAACGGGTTTTCGCGACGCTATCTCGTTTTTGGACCCGTCTAGCCCGTGTGGCAACGCATCATGTTGACATGTTGACAGGTGTGGCTGGTGTCCTCGTGGACGCATCGAACCCTGAATTTGTAAGTCTTTTGTCCCTTCCCTTCATCGGACCTTAAGCGCCCCTTTCTGTAGGCTCGTTCGTACCTTTGGGGTGCGCCTGACTTTTGCGTGCTTGCACGCAGACGCTAGACTGTATCGGGATGCCTTTCGACCGAATGTACAGCACGCCAACGGGAGAAGCCATGTCATGCTTGAAATGGACAAGCTCTACGTATCCGCATCACACGGCTCCACAGCTGCATGACCTACCAGCGGCAATGTGACCTTAGGAGACATGGTTCTGATTGGAAGATGTCCGCAGGCCTAGAGTCGACAATGAATCATGTGTCTCTAGTCCACATACTATCCTATTCGACCGGATCAGACTCCCGTTGTGAATGTGCTTCCCTGGTATGGAACCCTACATTGTGCCGTCAGACTAGGTTGCAGCCGCATCCTCCTCAGCCCCGTTATATCGCCTACTTTACGGTTGCAACTGGATTCTGCGATTCTGCGAAAAGGCTCCTCCCTCGACTAGATGCGCTTACGACCTTCATGTAGTCCTCTCTCCCAAGTATGAAAAGGGACGAACTCCGCCAGTTCACACCATGCTTTTTTTCGTCGCTGGTTCGTCTCCGTGTTGCCCGCCTCCTGTTTGCGCAGCACTTCAAGTGGATCAAAAATGAAAAATTCTTTCATGTTCCATGGTGGATGCCGCCGCCACATATCTTCCCTCATTCGAGGCCAAGGGGCTCGGGTGACAAACCCGAAACGAATATATATCTGTTATACACACACCCATTACCATAAAAAGAAATTATTGCGCTCTCGAACTCGGCCATGTCCGGGGTGGGAGGGACCATCTAACTTCCATCTCTCGTCATCGTGACATCTCTTTTGAACTATGTATATGCATGGTAGCCGCCCACGGCCGTCATAAGGCGGCGTATGCTTCGCGGCAGTACTACTAATGGTGCATTAATCAACCTGGACTTGGGCACCCGCACCCATTTTTGTTTTCTCTCCCTTTTGTTTTTCGGTCTTTCTGCTTTCGTCGATCTCACACGGTGAACGGGTCCGGCAACTTACCGTTAGAGCGGCTAAGGAGATCCGAACTACTTTGTGAGTTCGCTCCGCTGTCATCCCGGTCCTTGGGCGTCTTCATCCATATGGGGCCACAGTACCAGAGTTCTTGCAGTTGCCAGGTACAGTACGAGATTATATCAGGGTCCGTTGGTCCGTTGAGGATAGATTGACTATATATGACCGTGGACGAACAGAAACACGTTGTGCCGCCGGCAGTGCTATGATTCACAGCAGCTCACACCGCTTTCGGTTTCCCTCTCTAGTCGCAACGACGGCATCTGGCTTGATTTGTGTTATGCCGTTCCAACTGCCAAATGACGTGAGAGATTCACCAATTTTGAAACATCTCCGGTACGCAGTCATAGGGACGTACGACAGGGTATCAAGATAACAACTCCATAGAAAGCGAAAACAATACACACACTTGTCCATACAATGAAATGTCTACTCAAGTGATCCCCGCCCTGGCGGTAGCAAAAAAGCACGTTACGAGAGTTGTCCAAGATCGGGGTTTGCGATAAATAACGACGGACGAGGAGCAACGCCGTACTGTATGGTTGGTCTGGTCCGTGATGGTACCTCCTCGCGTTGGCGCGTATTTCTGGGCGTAGGAGTTTCCTGTGATTCCATTTCTTGAGACAATCTGTGCTCGTATGCTCTTATTTTGTTGAACACGACGGATCCCCTCTTGGGGGATGGTACATTCAGATGTGGTGAGATCAGCCCGACAGGCGTCTTAGACTCGATCTCAATGGATTTTGCCGAGGACAACGCTGATCGTGGCGGATCGACGGGGGTCAAAATGCTTGACGGAGCGCCCTCGGCAGGCGCAGGGTTGTCAACAACGCTAGTAAATATACCTTGTTCGGTTATTTCGGCAGAACCGACCGATGGCGCCCGCCGCGAACTTGATCCATCCGAGGCAAATCGCTGAACTACGTCGTAGTTACCTTCAAGGTGCTCCGCAGAGTAGGTGTTCGCCGTGCGTCCGCTGTGGGTAGAGGACAGCGATCTACCGTGTCTGACAGGTATATCAAGAAGAGTATCATCAGACACGGCAGCCAATTTCTTTGACTCTTCATCTATAGCAAGTGGAGGGGCGGGTCTCGGGTCCCGAAAATCAAGCGGTTTGGATGATGTGATCGACGTGCGACGGTCAAGGAGCGGGGATTTTGCTATGCGCGTCCACCAGCTATCATGTCGTGATATGGATGGCGAGTGAGAGGAGGTAGAACTCGAAATGGTGGAATACCGAGGAACGAATGTAGCAGTGTGTGGGTCAGAAGTACGTGGAAGCGTGGGGCTGTAAGATACTGAAGATGCGCTAGCCGGTGGGGTGAGCGTGGCATTGTCCACACGACAAGATATTGTTAGCTCTGGGTGTGAAGATTCTCGCGGAGACGGGAGCGAATCAGACACTTCGGTGAGAGAGGTGCATGAGACCTCTCTGAGAGGAGTAAGCATGAAAGAGGATCGAGGAAATGGCTGAACTGAATCTCGAGAACCCAGACTGGACCATTCCGAAATTGCAGTTTCTCCACCCCTCGGAATACAGTTATCATAATCTGCGTCCTTCTCGGGAGAGCCCAAGGATAATTTGAGGTCATAATCATCGTCGTCCGGGACAGGGTCCTGAAATGGATTGGTATAAGAGAAGGATCTTTCATCTCTCCGATGGGTCGGATGCGAAGAAGTAGTATTGCGACTTCCTTGACGTATCAAATCTTCTTCGCCCCCCTCGCGGAGATTATCCATCTTCTCCCACTGGTGATTTCCTTGATCTGATTCAGATCCGCTAGGCTCCCGACCAATCACCCCACGTACTAGCGCACCAACAGAGCGGAGGGACCAAGCGCTTGTCCCCTCACTACCCTGCCTGTGCACGGTGCTCGAGGGTCCAACCCAGCCGAATGATCTGGCGTCCTCATCGGCGAACATGTCCTTTCGCGGCTGGTGGGACCTAGAGCCAAATTTGTTGATGCCAAGGTGTGCGAGAATGCCCGTCATCACACCGTCAGTCGCCCTGCCCATTTCAATGTCTTGGCAGTCGAGATGTGCAGCCTCTGGTTGAGAGCCACCGATTGATTCGTCTTCCGAGAACTCTTCAAGGGGTAAAAATCTTTCAGTCGCTTGGCTGTCATGGCGGCGTGCTCGTTTCACGTAGTACACCGTCCCAAGTCCAGCTGCAACAAGCCCGAGAACTCCAAATGTTGTACCGAGCGCGATAGCGGTAGCACGGGTGCTCGAGCCAGTGGACGGGTTAGAAGTGTCCGAAGGACTGCCTGGTGTATCCCCAGGCAAAGCAGTGCTCGTCGCTCCACCAGGGTTGGAGCCTAAACCCGTCGGTGACGGGTCTGGAAATGGAGTGATGCCAGGCATTGAGCCAGGAGGAGGTGTAGTGTAAGACGTAACCATCGAGGACGTCGTCGAATCGTAGATGAATAAGGATGCCGATGCAGGGGAGGAGGAACCATATCCTATGGTGCCCGTTAAGCACGACCATTGCAGCAAAAACGCGCTCCTCGGGACTCACCAAAGCAGAATAATACATATCCACCTACTTGGACTGCAAGGTGATCCTTCCTCTGACCTAGCTGCGCGAGAGCCGCAACATTGTTCCACACCATGGGGTCTTGGCCAGTATCCAAGATCCAGCCGTCGCTGTATGTCGTCTCGAGCTGCGCATCGCCGCCGCCGTGGATGAGGATTTGACCAGCGGGAAGGACGATCGCCGCAAAGTCGCGACGAGGACTCGGTAATGATTGGTCCGAGACGGAAACCTTCCCCCAAATGGGAGGGTTAGTGGTAGTGTTTAAGAACCACACCGTGTCCATGGGCACGAGCCCAGAGCACGACGCGCAGTATCCTCCAAGGACCAGGAGGCGTCCGTCCGGCAGCGCGAGCGACGCGTGACCATAAATGTCGGGTGGTGCATTGCTCGAGGACGGCAGTTGGATGAACTCTGGACCAGATGGGTCAAATGCGTAGTGTTCATTGAATGCATTGCCAGAACCGTCTGCTTTTTCGCCGCCGATGATCCACACTTTGCCGCTCGCGTATGATGCTGAGTGACGGGTCCTGCGCATGGGCTCGTTCTCCCAATTCTGTGGTTCCATGAGGAAAAATGGACCGGACTTGCCGGAGGTGGAGAGCAGACCAGAAGAGTCATTGAGGGTCGTAAGGACTTCCTGCGAGTTTGGGCCTGGTTGGCCTCCAAATAGTAAGAGCTCCGCGGTGCTGAAAGCAGACAGCGTGTGCCAAGCGATGGCAGGCGAAGCGATTGCAGAGAAGAGTTGCCAGGGAGGAGACGAGGAATTGAAAGATCTAGAGAGATCGAGAACTAGCAGGTCAGATAGCTCTGGGGCAGAGTTGTATGTGTAGGAGTTAGACGGATCGCTCAGTCCGCCGTGGACGTAGAGTGTGTCCTCCAACAGGGCGACTGCCTGTGCCCATCTGCTGTAAATGAGTACTTGTCATGCGAACGCGGTGCGTTGTTAGTGTGCTTGCCTCGGAGATGGGGTGCTCTGCGCGACCACGAAAGACAACAATGGTATTACAAGACACAAAATCATGACAATAGGAAGGAGGATAAGTTAACGAACGTCGTGAGTGTTCATCAGAATGCAACGGGGCGATCAACTTCTTTTTTCCGCTGTTGAACCCGCGCGGATACTGCGCCACCCCGACGGTCGCTGCTTTTGGACAACCCCCCTAAACTAAACTATCTGCGTCTCACTTCAGTCCTCGAGAACCTTTTTCTTCGACTCATCGCTTTCGCCCGTACCGCTCGACTCTTCGTCCTTGCCGTTCACGTGTAACTTTCCAATCCATATCCCTTCGTCTCATAGTCCTTTCTCTCCACAGAACGCAGAGCAGCGCGCCCCCAAGAGCAAATTAGGTCGGACCTAAGGTCTTATCCAATCAAGAGCGCTGTTCCCCACCTCTGGTCGTTGCTGTATCTTCACGCGACCTCGTCTGTATTCATACGGACGTAAAAGATCTCCCGGATCCAGGGATAAGGAATTGCTGTTGATCGAGTTAGCGATCCGTTTGCTACGTGACCGCTCTGAGAACACAACTCAGTTACCACTGTGCTTAGTCGATTGCTTGCAGTCGCGCTGGTCATACACACCTCGATTTATCGAAACGTGTAGTGGTTGGGTCGTCGACCTCTCGATAATACCGAGTACGAGCGTTCAAACAACGTTATTGTTTGCGACGAAGGATCACTCTTCGTCGTTAAATAAGAGTGGTAGCCTTAGCGAGCTAAATTGTTGCCGTAGCCAGGCATCCCCGAATTCTTCACGCCTCTCTCGTCCCCCGCGAGTGTATTCCGACGCTGTCCTCGTGTGGCAGTACTTCTCTTTCTAGATTCGACGAGGAGCCTTCCGAAAAGGACGTCGAACCCTCCTTCCCATCCCGTCCATAGGAAAACTGGTGGTACGCTCGCCGATTCCTACCAATCTCATTCCCCATGTCTCGCGTCCCCTCTCGCGTCGCTTCCCGCACAGGTCAATACCCTGGATTTGGAGTCGATCTCCCACCGGCAGAACGATGCGCGTACTCCGGCGCAGCAACAAAGAATGCTTCACCACGACGTTCTAACAGTTCTCCGATTCTTTCTCTGCCACCAATTGTTACGAACTTTCCACGCTCTATGGACCAGAAATACGACATCCTGGGCGCGTACGTTCCCATTTTCCTTGAACATCTCGCAGACACGCGTGCGCGTCTTGGGTTGGGGGTAGACCCACGGGCATGCGAGAACCAAAACAGTGACACCGACTCGGAGGTGGACGATTTCTCAAACTGGACACACGCAGAACGCGAATCATTTTTTCGCGGGCTGTCGGTGTACTCGCGGTGGCGGCCAGATCTCATTGCTGCTTACGTGCCAACGAGGAGTGAGTGGGAGGTATGGACATATCTAGAGGCGTTGGAGCATGGTGCTGCGGGATTGGCTGCGGAGCAGGAGCACGTGGAGATGCACGTCAGTGAGTTGATCTCGGACGATCATGATGA